>JBBMFX010014070.1:0-12772 GCA_037832545.1 Rhabdalestes septentrionalis | reverse complement strand
CCTTCACTCCCTTTTGTGTCTATCTATCTATCTATCTATCTATCTATCTATCTATCTACCTATCTATCTATCATATTTTACACAAAAGATAATCGCTTCTGGGCCAAATCCACCACAGCGCGCTTAATATATTACACACACACACACTCAGTTCCAGGCGGATGTTTCTCCAGCTCTCCAAAGCTCGGCGCGCGCCTCACCTGTCCGAGTGATGAAGCCAGAAGCTGGCAGAGGAGGATCAGCCCCAGCGCCGAGCGCGCGCCCATGTTCTCCTACTCTCCTTCACCTATTTCCCCCGTTTCTCCTCTCAGCGGATCCTGCTGAGGAGTCGCCCGCCCGGGTTTCCTGCGCTCTTCGCCTCGCCTCGCGGTCCCCCCGGGTCTCGCGGCGTGCCCGTGTGCGCGAGGACTCCAGATAAACCCGAGACTCCAGCTGGAGGGCAGACAGCTCCCCAGTTGAACGGACGGTCCGAGAGAGGGGGCGGGGCTAGATCTGCAGCTGGGCGGAGATTCAGCTTAAAATGAGCATGCTTCGGAGGGGTGTAGTCGGAGCTCCAATGGGCGGGAATATGACTAAATGACAGGTGGGCAAGTCCTCCTATGGGTTGGACCTTCATGTGCTGGACCATCACTCAAGAGGACAGGAAACACAATCACAGCTACAACCGCTACAACACTATCACCCAACTACACTATCACATTACACCACACAAGTACAAAATCACACAACTCTACAATCCTTCCCTTAATTACATCGGATGTATCTTCATTGTTATAAGGTTAAAACATCAATGCTCAACAATCCAGTCCAGCATATTCACCTCGAACACCCCCACCGTCCAACATATTTACTTCGAACACCCTCACCATCCAGCACATTCGCCTCAATCACCTGCATAGTAAAACCACACAGCTAGAACTTCCACCTGGAACACCCTTCTGATCGGAAGGGAAGGAAAGCTGGGATGTTTGTGAAGATCTTCTGCATGTTTAAACACACTATCAATTTGTAAATACATGGACAAAACAGGACAGATCAAAGGTAATCCTAAAACCTTTATCCAGTTTCAAAACAGGTGATCGTGCTGGTCTTCAGGTGGAGGAATACTCTGCAAGGTGAAACTTTTCTGCTTCTCTGAGTTCAGGCTTGTTGATGGAACCAATTATTTATTTGTCAAATGTATACAATTCTTGGAAAAAAGGGACAAAAACAAACTTCCTGAGTTTACAACACTGAACCAAAACAAAAGACATAACTGCCGATCTTAAACAAATGGTCCCAGTTTATTAAGTGACCTGTCAGATGGATCGACAACATTCAATCAGCACAAATAAAAATGAAAAAATACCTTTTTGGTAAATGGAGTGACAACCCCCACCCATCAGAACAACATTCACACACTTCATTTAAAGCAGTGCAGAGTCCAGAGGAGCATGAAGACCTCCACACCTTCTTAGTGCAGGAGCTTCCGGAACAGAATCTTCCAGAACCGACGTCTACTGAGCTTCAAAACCCACCAGAGCTGTGCAGGAGACACAGACCCCAGGGATGGGGTCAGAAGGGAGCTCCTGGACCACAGCAGATCTCCAAACATCCAACTTCAGTACCTTAAACTATTCTAACAACAGGATCTAGTCTGATGAAAAGTCATGCAGAATTCAAGTGGTGAGCAGTGATGACCCCTCAATTCATATGTTGTCCAAGTAGCAAAGTGTGGCTTGAGGTTCAGTTCATTTCCAGCATGTAAAATGAAATTAAAAAGTGTATTTATTCTCTGGCATCATTAAATCAGTGGCATTCACATTTTCAGCTGCATCAATGTTTAAAGATCTCCTCTCCAGATGACTGGTTATCTATTAATTCTATACTTCTGGACTTTTTATTTAAAAAGTCTAACATGACTAAAACAACTAATTTTAACAGTAAATGCGGAGAAGACCATGTTCCCCAGAGGAGAAGTGAAATATCAGATGTGGTAATTAACGGACTCTTGGAATAAATTTGGTTTCACAGTTTAGTCTGGATATAACTTAATCTGGGTCTGGTGTTATAGTGGCATTATTGATATACTACTGCAAACTTGATGTCTACAGACTCCAGAACACCCCCCCCTTTCACCTCATGGAAAAACAAAAACATCATGTCATCATGAAGCACCATGTCTGCTTTGAAACAAAGCCACATGGTATCTGTAGATTTCTGAGGGTATCTGAGGATCTCTGAAAGTATCTCAGGGTATGGAGATAATGTTTAACTCCCACCACAGGGAATATTGCTAGGTGACTATTTTCTTGTCTTAGAAAAAGGAAAAAACGGTCTAGAAATGGTCAACAATATAAAACAGACTTGAATAAGATTCTCGTGTGATCTGGACACAGACCTACACAAATACTTCACCCATCTCTGATGATCTCTTTGGAGTCTGATCTTCTCACAAAAAGGACCCTGGACTGATCATGCCACATGGTAAATGGGAGAAGTTTCAGAGGGTGGGATAAGTGAGCTGAAATTAACAAACTCGAACACTCGACGACTGATGTGTCAAGGTTTACTTTTGCATGAACATTTTCACTGGTAGGGTGTCTGCATGGTCACTTTAAGGACATTCCACCAATTTTCAGAATCCCTCATAATTCAGAGTGTATAAACAGAGGGTTCAGAGTGTGCCTGATGTGAAATGGTTCATTGTAGAGACTGATCAGCCTTTACAGTGTAAGTGAATGGAACCAGATACCTGCAACACAAAAAAAGGTCATTTTATTCACTATCGACCTGCAGTGACGCTCCAAGTGTCTGTATATAGACGTTGATGGCAAAATATGAATAAAAACGAAACCACTTTTTGGTGTGGACTATTTTGCCATGTATCCCTGCATCATTAATGGGTTTAGTTTTAGGACCAAAACCTTCTCAAAACACCATATCTCAGGCGTCAGGCGGCAATTTCATGTAGTGAATTTTTGTGAGGAAGGTTTTAAAGGCAATTATCTGGTTCCATTCACCTCCACTGTGAACAGTTCTGACTCAGTTAGCTTCTCTGGAACAGAACCAGCACTGAACCCTCTGTTTACACTTCAAACAGTTCATTATGCATGAATTTTGGAAAATGTGAGAAACTGCCCTTTCAGTGTGGCTGGAGATTCAAAAGTGCATTAGGTGAACTGTTGACCGCTGAAGTCAACATCATTCACAGTATCAGTTTCCAAAGACAAAAACTATTCCTTCAGCACTGAACATCCTGATGTTCCTAATCAAAATAATTTACACAAAAAAAAAAAAGAAAAAAGAATTCTGGGCAGCCATGGCGTCGCCCCACCTCTGTGACTGACATTTACATCTATCTTTGTTAAACGGACAAACAGAAGATGCATATTTAGATCCATTCCTTCCTTCAAGAATAAACTGTCCACAGTTAATAAGATTAATAGTGCATACCCCACTGTTTTTTTTTTTGCAGTTTGATGTTTTTCAGAATTAATTTTTCCTATCTATTCAGACTAAGATTCCACTTTTCTTTTAACACTTGTTTAATCCTGGCAACCTACACTGGCCTCAGTGTCCATCGGCTCCCCCTTCTCCGTCCCGTTCGTTTGCTTGTTGACATTGTTTGTGTCAGTGGTTCCTTTGTTGTCTAGCAACCTGACAGGCGCCGCGTCTCCTGAAGCCTCTGTGTGGTCGGACACTAAAGCGCCATCAGCGCTGGTCCTGGGAAGCTTTTCTGCCCGTTCGCCCAGCGACGCAGACGGTAAAGCGTGTTTCGGGCTTTCCACGACTGTTTTTTCCAAACAGGTTACGGTGTTGCTTCCCTCAGTCTTTCCTGGCTGGATATCTGCGAGGAGCGTCATGTTCTCAGACTCGTCCTGCAAGCTGGGAAGTTCCGGTAAACAGTTGTTGGTTTCTACCACATCGTTTTCATTCTTGGTCAAGGCAGTGTCCGGTTCCGGCTCGTGCGGTTCAATTTCAGGTGTATCTGGGCGAGTGTTCTCGATGTACTGCTCTTCTGCATCCTGGATTTTCGCAGTGCTTGACTCAGCACTGCTGGACTGGTCCATCTCCCCATCAACAATGCTGCCGTTGTTGAGAGGCAAAGGGCCTACAGAAAAACCATCGTGGATTAATTCCAGCTCAGATGCGGAACCTTCTAACTGCTTTTCGAAGTCAATGCTCATGGGATCATCATCACTTTGTTTCTGGATCTCGATGATCTTCCCCTCTCTCTCGGGATCTTTCATTTTGCTCTGCGGTCGAGGCTCCTCACTCGCAGCCGCCTGCCCGTTACCCACTGAGGAGTCCTGTCTCTTCTCTGCCTTCTTCTTGAACCGCTTCTGGATTTTTCTGGGGCACCACACAAACTTGTCTTTGGGCTCAAAATGCTGGAAGGCGAAGCGGATGAGCTTCCTGCGCTCCCGCTTGTCTCGCACCGCAAACAGGAAGTAGTCCAGAACGCTGCGCTTCACGCTGCTCAGATTCTTCTTGACAAGCGTCTCCTCCAGAAAGAAACGCACCAGCGGCGCCTGATAGTGCTCAAACCCAAGCTCCCCGAGACACTTCAGGATACGGGTGATCCGAAGGTTATTATGCATATTTCTGAAAGACAAAAGAGACACAAAATAAAGGTTGTGGGAAATGAAAAAAAATAAACAGTACATTAAAAAAAATATATCAACAAATAAAAATTAAATGTGAAAGTGTGAAAGAATTGCAGAGATTTTAAAGAAGGCAGAGGCAAATATGTGTTAAGATTTTTCTTTAAACTACAGTTGGTTCAAATCTGATATTGATGGGCAGTCAATATCAGATTGACTGTTTTCTTACAATGTAAACATTGGGAGAAAAGATGACTCTACATAGGTGCAGTGTCTGCAGGCAATTTCTGAATGAGAGAAAACAGGACCAACTGGACACAAGAACTCAGACAGTTGGTAAAACGGGCAACTGTCTACACACTTGCCTACAAATAAGCACTGAAGGACACAATAAGGAGCTGAGAACACTCTGGGTTCAGTATCTGAAGGCATGGGGCGCTCCCAGGCATTCATATCATTCAAATCTGCAGCTCTGCTTTCTCCACACCAAAAGGATGAAGCAGTGAAGGATGTCATTAATATGAGCACCCACCAGCAGGGGGAGTTGAGAGGGGATGCCATCGTGGTCAGGCACAATTCAGATTTTCTAAAGACATCCAGTAAATACAGGATGACAAAATGTAGACTACAGTACACAAATTATACAGTTTTATCTTCATGTCCTAATCAGGGTTTGAAAATATAAAGCAACTGAAGACCAGAGGGCAACACGTCAGCTCAAACACACCAACTGCACCCAACAAA
Organism: Rhabdalestes septentrionalis; assembly: GCA_037832545.1. Taxonomy (NCBI): domain Eukaryota; kingdom Metazoa; phylum Chordata; class Actinopteri; order Characiformes; family Alestidae; genus Rhabdalestes; species Rhabdalestes septentrionalis. The sequence continues at coordinate 7,442 of JBBMFX010014070.1, read as the reverse complement.
TAACAGAAGCTTTTGAGCAAGTAAATGACCAAACCCAGTAGTAGTACCCCATCCCCCAGTTCTGTGTGTTTCCTCAGACTAGTGATAATGCCTTTAGAAATGCATGGTGTTTGCTTGTTTTTTTTTACCTTAAAACAAGAACTACAGAAAAACAAATGTTGGTACCATTTTATGCAAGATTGGACAGTCTTGGTCAAATGACACCTTGATTTTCCAAGTGAATTCAGCTAACAAATATTTTATAGAACTAAAAATGGTATTTAAATGAAAAAAATGTGCCATTTATAAGGTCTGGAATCTTTGAAGACTTCACACGCAGATGTGAGTTAGAGAAGGAAAAATCTGTGAAGAACCCCAAAAGATCTACATTTTTCTGTAAGGTAGTGAAGGCACAGAAAGTAATGTTTCCTAGACTGACCGCTCCAGGTTGGCGAACCGCTCTCTCCAGTTCTCTGCCCGTCTGACCTCGCCGGTTTCTTGGTTCAGTAGCTGGATGCCATAGAAACCCAACATGAGCTCATACGAGTCTACCAGACGTCTTTTTGCCTCTTCGTTCTCCCTAAATGCCTGAGTACAAAACAAGACGACAGGAAGGTCAGCTTGGACAGTCACAGTCACACACAACACTATAGTCAGTGATACAGCAAAGCACTGGTTTAAAGGTTGCTATACACATTTTGCTGCTTTCCCTGCTTGAATACACTTGATCCAACTAATCAGCTCAACAAGAAGCCCTTTCTGAGAGGGAGTGGATATTTTAAAGCAGCAAGACACTAACAAGTGCAGGGCAGGGGTCCTGCAGGATCAGGGATCGGAGATTAATCCGGCTGGAGCTCCACCGACATTTTCAGGCTTCATTATTAAGCACGAATTCCATAGATGGTTCTAAATTCCTGCATAGCTCAATGTTTACAAAGTAAACAGAAATGCTTCAGAGTGCGTTTTGTATGAAACATACCGAGAACTGTTAACAGTACTGGTGAATTTTATTTCATGAAATGGTTATGGTTGTGCCTCCAGATGCTTAAGACAATTTTGTTCCTAAAAGCAAACCCGTTCTTGGTAGAGGGATACATGCAGGGTGTCATGAATTCTAATCTTCCTTTTCATATTTATGTTATGCAACCACAAGTAGGTTACATCCAACCTTTGATCACAATCAGTGATTATTCTATTCATGGCAAAATAGTTTTTAAATGAGCTGAACACAGCTCAGCCAATCAGTATAAGCAGCTGAGTATGTTTTTTAAATTCAGACAACTGGTTCCATTCACCTCTACTGTAAAGAAATCTGAGTTTCTCTACAACTAACTTTTACAGACCTGCTCTGTTTGCACTCACTGGATTAGGCAGAAATGTAAAGCAGTGTAAACAGTGTGTTCGGAAAAAGGAGCTGCCGTAAATCTTACCTGGATTTCTTTTTTGGTGAGCTCAGTGGCCATGTAGTTTACTCCCGGCTCCCGCAAAGGAAACAACCTGCAAGATTTGATGAGCAGGCAAAAAGCAAGTCAGTAAACAGGTAAGAATTTTTGTAGCTGCAAGGTATGGAATATTAAGAATGTCTATTGTCAATGTTTAAAATGAATTGCACACATGGAAATTCCATACAAAACAATACAAAAATATAAAAGCTTATTAGTAACATGTAAAGCAACACACCTATAATTCATTCTTTTTGCTCAGTTTAGGATGGTCAGAACATTATCAAGAGCCAAAGTAATGCAAGTCTAATAGTTAAATATAAATCGTATGATTAGTCATTTAATTGAGTCAGTATGTGGCATAATATTCCGATAATTATAGGACAAAGCCTTTGATCTCTTTGACAGAATTAAACTCCTAAACTGGACCTTTTAAAACAAATTACACATTATAGTGGCATAAGGTGAATAAAGTATTGGAATTGTCCCCAAAAGATGCCCCCCACCCAAGAGTTCAGGTCATTAAAATGAGTATGTAAATGAGCAGAGGCGATCCAAGTATCTGTTGGGGCCCCAAGAAAAAATTCACTGGGGGCCTCCTCTCTTACCAGTTTGTGTCATCATTTGAATAAATATTAAAATATTTGCAGGTTAATACATTCTCTAATAAATTTCAAAGGAATGAACATTCAAAACGTTGTTGCCACTACCGTTGTTTAAAGTGTCAGCTCTCGTTCGCCATCTAGTGGCTTGGGGGCCCTAAGCAGCTGCCCGCCCTGCCTGCTGACAAGATGCGCCTCTGTAAATGAGGCTGACTTAAATAAACATCCTACCACTGAATGTAGGAGTGGACCCTTTCCAGCCTCTTGTAATCAGTCCTCCACTCATTGTGAAACGTCTCGATAGACACGTCTGAAACACAGAGCACAAAACTCGAGTTCTACTTCTCCAGCTTCTCCAGAAAACAAATATAAAAACAGAGACGTACCATCAGGAGAAGATTTAATCTCATTTAAATAGAACTTCAGGTTGGGCATCCTCTCGTCTGGACCGTCCTCATCAATGATGTTCTGAAACACAGTTAACCAGGACTCATACCCCAGATCACCACTGTTAAACAAAGGATTACTGCAGTAAACAAGTCTGTACTCACCGGGTACCCGTGTCTGTAGTTCTGCATGTCCTTCGCTGCCCGCAGGTTTCTGGAGGAGGAATTGGACCACTAGGGGGAAAAAAGGAGTGAGACATCAGCTTCTCACTCACCATAAGGAATAAACCACACTAAACTATATATATATAAATATACACACATATACATATCCATTAAAAAAATTTGGGGCTGCCCAATATCCCATTTGGAATTCAGACATGCACTTATACATATTCCTTCCATCTTTGAAAAGCTTTATTTGACATACTTTTCATTTATAATAAAAACCTGTGCTGTGGGAGGACTTGAGTGGTTGCATAGATGCAGAATCATTGCTGTTTCTCTGTAATGTTACAGAGGCAAATGTAGATTTTGTCAACTTCTGATTTTAAACAAAAAATCATACCACTGTATCAGAAGTTGTTTTGCATAATTGAAATGCTGCCTTTGGTTTTTATGGGGGAAAATGTTATCTTGAAGTGTGAAGGTTTACTTATGTTTTACTTAATTTAGCTGCGCAGCTACTAAATAAACCTTCAGCAGTATGACTCAACTATATTCCTGGATGCAACATTTTGAAACAGGAATGAGTTCGCAAAATAATAATTGGCAATAAGCTCATTAACAAAGCCCTTCAGCTCCCTGAGACCAGTGTAAACCAGCTGAACCCAACCACGCTGTTTACAACATACCTTTTACAAGTAAAAAATATAAAAAATCTATAAAATGCTAAATGTCCTGTATGTCCATCTCCATCACGGCCAAGGAGCTAAACCAGTTAAACTGTTAAATCAAATAAATATATATAAAAAAAAACTCTAATTGAAAATAAATGAAATAAATATTAAAGCCATAACATAATTTGACCCAAAAAAGCCCTGTTCTGCACTTCCATTTCCATAATAAACCAGATCAACTGATTAAAACAGATCATATAAACCTCTCGCTGGCAAAAAAAGTATTTTTTTCAGAAATAAAAGCTCTCAGGTCAGTTAACAAAATTAAACACATTTGACCCCAAAAGGCCCTATCGTGTATCACCATCTCCATCAGAGACAAGTAGCTAAAAATGTAAAACTGTGTTAAACAGAGCAAAGATATCTGGTTTCTTAAAACAGTTCATTTATACAACAAAATAAAAGATAAGCTACACTACAATTTGTCTGTTCGTCATTCAAACCTGCAGCCACATAGCGTCCTCTCATTAGCAGTATTAGCCCTTAGCACAGTTTTTGAACCTTTTATCCTTTAATTCCAACTTTTTCCAACATGCAGGTGTTGGAGGTGATAAAATAATATATGCATCAGGAAAGCATCTGGAGAGCATCCCTGAGGACTTTAGCTTAGCAGCGTTAGCTTAGCAGCGTTAGCTTAGCCTAGCCTAGCTTAGCTTCCTCTATTGAAAGGACCAGAAAAGCAAGAAAAGCTGCTTTAAAGTGGACATTCTGCAGGCTGGATGTTGGAGCCCGTTTGTGTGTGTGTGTGTTGTGGTCCATAGGACGTACGAAAGCGGCCCGGGGCTTTTTGTTTTTGTCGTGGCCGCAGCGGCGCGGGTTGTCCCCCAGCTCGTCCCCGTCGCTCTCCGTATCCCAGGTGGAGTCGTACTCGCACACCAGGTCGTCCTCCATGCTCCCGATCTCCTCCTTTCAAACACGATATCGCGTTTACTGGAGCTCAGACGAGGCTGTAAGAGTATTTCACCCCCGGCGCTTTCACAACCTGCCGTTGCCCGGCTCCGCTGTGCCCTGAAGCCGCCTGTGCTGCGTCGCAGCCCGGCCGGAGATAAAGAGCCCTCCCCGGGTCTACAGATCCAACCGTGCCCCCAAACAACCTCACAGTTCTGTTATTCACAATGTTCATCCACAGCAGCCCCGCAGATACCACTATTCCATCATTTAACTCTTTACTGGATCAAACACGACATATACACGAAAAAAGTTATGAATTGACAAATTGAAAAAGGTCTTAAGTAACAGAAATTTCAAATTTGGGTGGGGTTGCCGTATAGCAACATCCTGCAACACTTGAGACTGTCATCTACAATCAGGAAACACTGTTAAAGTCCATCACTTTCAAATCTGGACTGGACTGTAAAGCACACTCTTCCATTATTTAACCCTTTAGATAATACACGCAATGAATATTAATCACGACATATGCAAGGAAAAAATTGGTGATTTTTCTAATCTAATGAATAGAATTTGTATATTTTGGTGGGGTTTCCACTGAGACGGTCATCTATAATGGGACTAAACCACTCTGTTATAGTACATCACTCATGAACATGCTGCCAAAAACTTTACAGGACTGTAAATTACACTATTCAACCACAACGCTTTAAGCCTTTATTGAAGTAATTCTATTTTTTACACCTAATTAATAGAAATTTACATCTGCGATGGGACTTTACCAATCTGCTATAATCTGTCACTTACAAATGTACATAAAGGATTTAAGAATATATTTGGTTTATGATGGAACGATTCTGGAGAGGAGAGGAGTGGAGTGGAGAGGTGGTATCTGTGAATCTACAGGTCAAATTTATAGCCCTGTAAATTACACTGTTTAACCACAACAGCTCCAATCTTAGATCTTTTAACCCTTCACTGAATTAATTGTGACATACACATGAAAAAAGTGATTTTTCAAACTGAACATTTCTAATTTATACAATTTTAATATTTTGAGTGGGACTGCCACTGAAACGGTAATCAGCAATGGGACTTAACCACTCTGCTATAGTCTATCATTTACCAATACGCATAAATGTTCTAAGAAAACAGAAAAATGTGCAAAGAAAAATGGCTCATTATGTTGCCATATGGAAACAATTTTAGCCTTCTGAAAGATGGAGTGGCCAGAAGAGTGGTGCTGTCTGCAGGTCTACTGTTCACTCACAACACCCAGACACTGTTCCACACTTTAATATTTTACTGCATGAATTATGAACACTGAACATGTTCTTGTGAGTAGAAATGAGATATATTGGGTGAGGTTGCCAAAACTGAGATGTTCATCTACAACAGGACGTAAACACTCTACTATTGTCACTACTAGGTCACTTTCAAACATGCATAAATATTTTAAGTAAACAAAACATGTGCAAACATGTTGCCTTGTGGAAACAATTCCAGAGTTTTATGGAAATTAATACAAATCCAAACTGATTTTGTTTTTGTAATTTTTGTGGTCCACAGCTGTAAAAGTGCCCCCAAATTCTTTACAGGGCTGCTCACTCACAACACACCCACAGAGCCCACTGTTCCAAAACCCTGCATGGGATGAATTGAAATGTTTAATGAGTAGAATTGTTTTTATTTTGGGTATTTCCAAATGGCAATAGCTCATAATACATGGAATTGAGTTGAGATAATCACTCTGGAGTGATATTACTGTATTTATTTAGACTTCTATTTAGATATTTATATGTTATAATGTTCTTGTCTTTGTGTGTCTGTGCAGTTTTAACATGAGCAATTTTCTTCAAGGATATTCCTCAAGTATCTCCTCAGCATTCCATATAGTGAACAAAACAAATAAAACAAGCGGATTTCCTACAGCACAAAACTCTCTCCAAGCATGCAGTGTAACAGCTCAAAGATCACTTACAACCTAGTAATATCACATCCATCCATCCATCCATTCATCCATCCATCCATCCATCCATCCATTCCTCCACCCATCTATCCATCTTCATCTACCTAAACCCCATTTACCCATCATCCATCCACCTTTTCACCCATCCAATCATTCATGTCATCCATCCATCCATCCATTCTTCCATTCAATCCATCCATCAATATCCATTAATTAATCTTTTCTTCTTTCCATCCAATCAGTTGTCCATTCCTCCTCTCATTCATTAATCTCTCCAAACATGTTCTCACCCACCTATCCGCCCATCCAGTTGAAGCATCCAACCACATGTTTATTTATCCTTCAGTCCATCTTTTCACACATCTATATGCCTATTTATCAATCCATCCATCCATCCATCCATCCATCCATCCATCCATCCATCCATCTATCCAATCCATCCATCCATCATCCATCCATCCACCAATCACCTATCCATTCAAATTATCCATCCATATGTTCACTTATCCCTCCAGCCATCATTTTACCCATCATAACACTATTTATTCATCCACATATCCCTCCACCCACCCATGGGACCTAAAGTTTATAGAAATGTCCTTTGGACTGTCAGGAAAATCTGGGAGGTGGAGTGAATGTACTGAAGCGGTGACTGAAGGAGCGAATAGGGAGGAGGAGGAGAAGTAGGAGGAATCCAAGGCAAAAAGTAGCACTGAAAAGCAGCCTCGTTTATAAAACTTTGCGTAGAAAGTCGTGGCAACTGAATGGAAAAATAAAACGAGAATGTGCTCTGAGACCAAAATAGATGTGCTTGTGGGGGCAGTTGAAAACCAAAAAACCCTTTTGTTTGCTGATCACAGTAGTGGGATGACAAACAAAAAGAAATGCATCAAAAAGAGCAACAGGTTACTACAACGAAGTGAGTGCTGCCAACAGGACGGTGCCTGAAATAAAAAAATGGTCAGACTTAAAAGAAATCCTAAGGAAATAATTTTGTTGTCTCCCCCACCCCCCTCACAGAGACCAGAGAGCAGTAGGTGGGAGGATTTACAGGGTGCAGTCTGCTCCATTCACTGCTCCCTTCACAGCATCTCAGATAACTTGCACCTTAATCCAAAAGAACACAGGAACCCAGTCTGTAAACGGCACAGGACCACCAAAATATTTCGCATCTTAAACCAGGCTAAGGTTGTCTGTGACCCGCAGTCAAAAGTAAAGGGCTTATTTGGGGGACATTTGAATATTCGCAGTATGAGACCAAAACGTGAACAGTT
>JBBMFX010013990.1:0-12775 GCA_037832545.1 Rhabdalestes septentrionalis | reverse complement strand
CCAGGGGACGAGGATGCTGTGAATGCAGCGGAGGGTGCCTGGTCATTTCACACAGTGTAACATCACAACTGTCATCTTTCTCTTGACTTCACTAGTTAGTTGTTAAAAAAGACCCTCCCCGATTCTGCAGCACCTCTTTTCCAAAATGTCCTGTAAAGACAAATTTAAACTACATTAGGAAAACTATTGCCAAAGCAGCTGAATAAAACACACACACCAAGACGGATGGTATAACTGCAAAACCCTTTATTAAATTTCGTTCCTCTTCCTCCAGCCCCTTGTGTTTTCTGTAGGAACTTTCTTTTGCCAATCCCAAAACCAGGAGCCATCGGCCAGTAGAATTCGCAGGCATGACAGGCCAAAACCTCGCCACCAATCTGCCAAAACCCGCCCCTTTCAAACCACACGCATAGAAATCTCACTTGAGCATAAAAGCTGCTTGTCGATAATCTACTCTGTGCGCGAGGACATTTACAAGACAAAAATTTTGAGCCGAGCCATTTTGCGCGCTCTACTTTTGGCATTGATAAGACGCCATAATCTCCCAATCCCAGAGGGATCTCAGACGGCTGGTATTCCCAGGGGGGGGCCCAAGTAAATCTGAGGGCCGGCACAGCCCCTTAAGGCCCTGACCAGCCCACCACAATGTGCACACACCACTCACACTCTCACCTACAGTCAGTTTGGAACCCTCAATTGGCACAGTGCTACTCACCGCATCACCATGGGGCCAGTAGAGCACACATGAAAATCAATTATTAATAAATTATCAAGTATAAAGAATGTCTGACATGCACTAAATGTATCCTATATTATCAGCATGGATAACCATGTAGAAAAAATATTATACCAAAAATGTTTCTTGCATTGTCAAGTGATATTTTTCTCTAAATGGTTACCTGTCAGTTATCCATTCCAACCTCTATTAATACAATTTAAAAATGAAATAAAGATGAACTGTCTCACCTGCAGCCTTGTACAGAGCCACAGGTCAGTAGTTGTTGATGCTTCTCCAAGAGCAGCTATTGCACTTGCGCGGACATAACCTTCTACATCTGACAATGAAGTGAATAGTACTGAGATCATTCCACTCTTATGGAGAGCTTCAGCGTACCTACTATTGCCTGGGGGGCATATAAGAGAAACAATGTTATAAATATTCCTTTCTTCATTAAAAGTTTAAAAATATTACATTGAGCAGGAATGACAATTGTTTTGGTAATGATTTTTATCATTGTCATACCTTTGAGTATAGCGGTGAGCTGCATGATAAACTCTAGAGTGGAATCTCTCACCTCCCATCTTTCATCACATGTGTGCTTTATCAATAAAGGGAACAGTTCTGAAACAGATGAGCACACACACACAGGACAAACATACACACAGTTATCTCCGCTAGTGTTTGCATTAAACCATGGTAATAAGCCGAGCAACTGTAAGGCAATGACAGATGGTTTCATAGCGTCTGTAGATATTACTTACACAGGACATATAGCACATTAATATAATTTATCATCATCAAAAGTAAAAATACAATACAGATTAAGGGTAATGTTTGTAGCAGAATCCCTACATTTTTTAATAGAGCTGTAATATTCAGAAACTTTTTAGGATTCGGATCCCTCTGATTCACTCACTAAACTGATCCGGATCTGTGAGTCACTTGAATCTGTATTGCCAAATCGACAGCTGTGGTGGAGATATAGCCCATATAAAACGTATGCGTGGGTTATTGGGCTGTTATTTTCAATAGTTTTTTTAATCAGATATTGTGGTTGTGGGGTGTGCATATTTTGAACGTGAAATAAAGGTAGTGTGTCCAAACGAAGGATTGGGCAACATTCTTTTGGTAATGTACTCTAATTAGTGACGAGTGTATGAACAAGTCTGATATTTATATTCAGCTGTATTTGAATCCCCCTTCTGCTGAAATGAGTGAGTCAGCTGGATTTGACTGGTTGATTCACTCATTACTGTTGTTCAGGGAGCAATATTCCACTCGTGTGAGTGATAAACCTGCTATTTAGAGCGATTCAGATTCAGCTGCATGTTTTAGGCTGTGGAGGAAGTTAACCGGCAGATTCACTGACACGGACTATGCGATTCTGATTCAGTTAAAGATGGATTCACTCATGACTCAGCGAAAGACCTGTATCTGATGGGTTCATTCATAACTCGCCAAAGACCCGGATCTGATGGACTCACTCATGACTCTGGGAAGGAGCCGGATCGTCTGAGGACCCGGATTGGACAGATTCACTCAGCGATGGACCCGGATCTGATGAATTCACTCAGTGATAGACCCAGATCTGATGGATTCACTCATGACTCAGCCAAAGACTGGCCCCGCTCTCTGAGCTAGGTGGATTCAACTTTGAAGGAAGTTTGTAGGATTGCAGGTTTTAAGTGGGTTGTTGCAAAGAAACCGTAAGTAATTTTTATGGTAGTAATCGATGTTTGAATGATTATAAGATGTATTTATGTGATGGCGTTTATAATTTAGACATGGTGTAGTTAGGAGAAATTTGTGACTCATGAGTCATTTAATGGATTCGGGTGATCCACCTGGATGAGTCATGAATCACACAGTTCACACAGAACTTTAGGTCACCTTAGGTGTCACAAGAAGATCAATGATTCCGTGTAGATCTAAAAGATTCCAAATCAAACATGTAGAAACTGAAGGATGCAAAAAGAGGTTGGTGGTACAGTGTATACAGACAACTTTTAAAAAGCAATGCCAAAAGCCTTGTGGCCCCCCCTGCTTTCTTCTTGAACCCTAAGAATTGTGTGCTAACTAGGCCTGAATCTATTACGATTAAAGACAATATTGTTCAACTGTTATAATGGCATAATAATGCAAGTACACCCTTTTAAAGATCAATAAACTACAATTTCTATAGAACATTTAACACTGGGACCGAAAGACATAATATCCAAAATAAATAAACAAAACAACCAAAAAACTATAAATAAAATGGACTCTCAGTCTCTGTTAACAAAAATGCACTTGAATAAAAACCAAACAACCAAAACAATAAATAAAAAAACCAGACACAACCAAAACAAATACAAATTATGGAGTCTCTTTATACAAAACCGCCCTTACAATTTTAAACATTAGGTTCAGACAGGGAAAACAGGCAAAACTGTCAGTTAGGACCTTTGTAAACAAAAAGTGCGAACAAACAACAAAACACTATATGAATAGAAGTAGGTGCCTCACCTGCAAATCCGTAGCAACTTTAATCTGGCAAATTCCGAGCAAGAAATACCAACAAATTGATCTCTTAGGAGTAGAAATACATCAAGTTGTGCTAAACATTCTCTCATGCTGTCACGGAATCGCTCCGCAAGAAGGGAAAGGGGAGACGCTCTCAGAGTGATTTTGTGGCTTTAATGAAGAAAGGGTACACACAACACAGAACACTCTCACAGACAAGACAAGACTTGTACTCCTCAAACGAACAAAGAAAACTTAGTATAGTTCAGAGTCGACCCAGACTGACTTTGGCGAAGGCGCACTGCTGCGGACGACGAGGTGCACGGCTCAGCACCTCCACAGAGGCAAAACTGGAGGAGCACAAGTCTGTAACGGGAGCAAGAACCAGAACATGAGAACACTAAACACAGAGATATGCTGACCGAAACTGACTCGGGGAGAAAGGGATCGGCTCGTGCTTATATCTGCTGGGAGGATCATTAACAGGTGAGGATCAGGGAATCAGGAAAACGAGGGAGAGGTGGACCAAATGATAGGGGAAGCGATAAAAACCAGGGAAGCACACTAGGAACGGGGGTAAGGGAACACAGAAGAGTGGACAAAACTAAAGGGACACCAGTATTCGGGAGACAGGGAGCGGGACCGACCGACCATGGATGAGGCGCTCACATGTCGCCGCCCAGGCGGTTGTGCGGGTTGCGACAGCCGGGGAGGTCGGCCCGAGGACGGGGAGCCGGGTGCTCGGGGTGAGCAGCATGAAAGTCCTCAATTAATTCGCGGCTAAGAACATCACAAGCAGGTACCCAGCTCCGCTCCTCGGGTCCGTATCCCTCCCAGTCGACTAGGTACTCCAGCCCTCTTCGGCGCCGCCACAAGTCCAATAGAGCGCGTACCCGGTGGGCCAGAGTACCCTCTACGTCGGCGGCTGCCGGGGGTGTCACGAGCACCTCATCCTCGTTCAGGGGCCCAGGACAGACAGACCTGAGTAAAGAAACATGGAAAACAGGGTGAATTCGCCAGTTAGGGGGTTAGTTTAGTTTAAATGAAACAGGGTTAATCTTTTTCACAACAAAAAAGGGCCCAACGAACCGGGGGGAGAGCTTAGGGCAAGGAGAAGACCGGGGGAGATCCGTAGTTGAAAGCCAAACCCATCACCCTCCCGGATGGGAGGCACTTCCCTCCGACGACAGTTGGCACGTTTGGTGAACCTTCGAACCGCTTGCCGGATTGAGGTGTGTGCATCCTCCCACACCTGCTCTACCCTACGGAACCAGTCATCCACGCCAGGAGCCGCCGTGGGGCTCTGATCCCAAGGACAGAGCGATGGCTGACGCCCGAGCACACACTTGAAAGGTGTCAGGCCGGTGGCGGAGTGGCGTAGGGAATTCTGGGCGTACTCTGATGAGGTACTCTGCCCAGTCGTGTTGCCAGCTGAGGCAGTATGCCCGGAGGTACCGGCCAAGCTCCTGAATTGTGCGCTCTGCCTGACCATTCGACTGAGGGTGGTAGCCGGAGGTCAGGCTGACCTCCAGATGTTTGAAAAAGGCCTTCCATACCCGGGAGGTGAATTGGGTGCCGCGATCTCACACGATGTCCTCCGGGATACCGTACACCTGGAACACAGACTGGAACAGCGCATCCGCAACTTGTCGGGCAGAGGGGAGAGAATTAAAGGGTATGGACTGGCAGCCTTTGGAGAACCGATCCACCACAAATGGAATGGTCCGGTAGAATGGTACCCTTATGATACCGGCAGGTCCTTGACGAAGTCCACTGCAAGGTGAGACTGTCTGGCACCAGGAGGGGCCTTCATTTCCCAGTAGGGAGAACGCAGGAGCTTTTGGTGGTGGCACAAACTGAGCAGGACAGTACTGCATGCCGGACATCCCTTGACATCGTCGGCCACCAGTACTTCCTGGCCACCACTTCCAGGGTCCACGTAACGCCCGGGTATCCAGTAGCCAGTGTAACATGAGCCCATTCAATCACCTTAGAGCGCATGACCTCCGGAACAAATTTCTTATCATTAGGACACTCCGAAGGGACTCTCACTCCCTGGAGTGCCCTGTCTATTTCGTCGTCTAAAGCCCATACAATGGGATCAGCAAAACATTGAGGTGAGAGAATGGGCTCGGGCTCCACCGGCTCGGACTCAGAGCCAAATTGTCTGGAGAGAGTGTCCGCCTTCTCATTCATTTTCCCCGGGCGATACGTGATCTGGAATTGGAACCTGGAAAAGAACAGAGCCCACCTAGCTTGTCTGGGGTTAAACTGTTTAGCCTTTTTTACCAATTCTAAGTTGTGGTGGTCAGTATTCACCACAAAAGGCTGCCGTGCTGCCTCAAGTAGGTGACGCCACTCTTCCAGTGCGCCCTTCACAGCAAGCAGTTCCCAGTCACCAACATCATAGTTCTTTTCGGCCTCCGTCAGCTTTCTGGAAAAAAAGCACAGGGATGTAACCTCCTGGGGAAGCCGTGGTGTTGCGACAGGACTGCCCCAATCCCCACCTCCAAGGCATCCACCTCCATAGTATACTGCCGCTCCGGGTCCGGCATCCGCAAAATTGACGCGGAGCAGAAAGCCTTTTTAAGCCAGTTGAAAGCCTCGCGAGTGGTAGACGAGAATTCAATTTTCTTGAGGGAACCTCCGAGAAGAGAGGTGATCGGAGCAGCCACTGTACTGTAGTATTTAATAAACCTACGGTAGTAGCTGGCGAACCCCAGGAACCGTTGCACGTCTTTGACTGACGTGGGCTCCGGCCACTCAGATCCTGCCTCTGCCTTATTTTCCTCCATAGAGATTCCCTCCCGGCTGATGCGGTGACCGAGAAAGGAGATCTCCTGTTTGGGGAACTCGCATTTCTCGGCCTTCACATACAACCGGTGCTCTAACAGGCGGGTGAGCACTTCACACACCTGTTGTACGTGATCCTTAAAGTTTTTGGAATACACCAAGATATCATCTATGTATACTACTACGAATTGACCCAACATGTCTCGAAAAACATTGTTCACAAAACCCTGGAAAACCGGGGGTGCTGATTTCAAGCCGAAAGGCATTACTAAGTACTCGAAATGACTGGAAGTGGTACTGAATGCAGTCTTCCACTCATCACCCGCCCGTATGCGCACAAGGTTGTATGCGCTCCGAAGGTCCAGCTTCGTAAAGAAGCGGGATCCCCAGTGTTGCCGGGATGAGCAGTAGAGGGTGCGTGTACATCACCGTGACCTCGTTGAGCCCACGATAGTCGATACACGGCCGGAGTCCCCCGTCCTTTTTTTTTTTACAAAGAAAAAGCTGGAGGAGGCGGGAGAGCGCGATCGCCGGATAAACCCCTGCTCCAGGGCCTTGGCCACGTATTTCTCCATGGCCTCTTTTTCAGTCTAGGACAAAGGGTAAATACGTGATCGAGGAGGGTTTTTTCCATGAACCAGGTAAATCGGGCTATCCCACGGTCGATGCGGGGGGAGACGAGTAGCCCTGGATGGGGAATTTGGACGGGAGTGTCTGTGTGGGGACTTTTAATGGTGGTGGAGTGAAGTGATAAACGGGGAACTGAGCATGTGTCGTGACAAGCTGGGGACCAAGAAACAATTTTGTGTGTCTGCCAATCGATGTGCGGACTGCGAAACCTCAACTACGGAAGACTTAAAATAATAGAGTGATGTGATTGGGGGACAACGATGAGGGGGATTTCTTCCATGTGGTAGGGTTGCATTTTGAGGAAGAGGGGAACAATGGTCAGATTCAGAGGGGCTTTTCCGATGGGATGTCCATCCAGGGCTTGGACTGTGATCGGTCTGGCTAACTGAATGGTCGGGATCTGAAGGGAGGTTACCAGGGACTGAGCTATAAAGTTCCCAGGCGATCCCAAATCTACAAGGGCAGAAACACAAATATTAGTGACAAAACCAGATAATGAAACAGGAACAATGAATTGACTGGACAGAGACAACACAGAGACCTTTGGGCAGGCGGGCCTCTTCAGAAGCGAACAGTGCATCCGTCAATGTCCCGTCCTTCCACAATACAATCATGCCTCCACCTCGAGACGCTGTTGGGATTGGGACACCCCCAACTGCATCGGCTCGGGGGCAGACTCCTCGGGGACAGGGATGTGGTACGCTCTGGGAAGTGAGCGTGGGGTCTCATACTTCTTTCGTGCGACCGTGGCACGGGGGGCTGGGGCCACCACACTGGGCTTTTCCCTCAGGTGCTGGTCGAGGGAGATGGCCAGTGCAATCACTTCGTCCAGTGCTTTTCTGACATCTCAGCGCGCCAGCTCCTTCTTTACCTCTGGACTAATTCCTTCTCTGAATGTGCCTCCTCGTTCCACCCACTGTCTGCTGAGAATCCGGAATTCCAGTGCGTAGTCGCCCGTCGTCCTGGTTCCTTGGCGCAGCCTCAACAAGCGTGTACCACTCTTCTGTCCCTGCCCCGGATGATCAATGACCGTCTGGAACTGATTCACGAAAGTGCCGTAGGAAGTAGTACTTACGCCACCGCTTCTCCAGACGGCCGCTACCCAGGCCTGAGCCCACCCTGTCAGCCTCTGGATCACGGTCGAGATCCGCTGCCGCTCTGTGAGTCCCAGGTTACCTGTGAAGAACAACTCACAATCCAGAAGAAAGTTCCGACATCCATTTGGACCCCTGGCGTACCGCTCGGGGAGGGCGGAGTGGTGCACATACCTTATGTACCCTCATTCTGGCTGGACAGCGGATGCGGGTGGGGCTGGAGCTGTCACCAAAGGCACAGCCGATCTTTAGAGGTCTCGAACTCCTCCAAGGGCTTCCTGCATCGCCTGGGTGAGCCGCTCCAGCTGCTGACGATGCTCCAAAAGCTGATTTTGGATCTCTGGAACCGATGGCTGGGATGGAGGCTGGGACCTTCGGGTCTCCAGGCAGGGGAAGCTCTGAGGCGTCCATGCGGGATGTTGCGGGAGTCAGTTTTCTGTCATGGAATCGCTCCGCAAGAATAGAAAGGGGGGACGCTCTCAGAGTGATTTCGTGACTTTAATGAAGAAAGGGTACACACAACACAGAACACTCTCACAGACAAGACAAGACTGCTGCGGACGACGAGGTGCACGGCTCAGCACCTTCACAGAGGCAAAACTGGAGGAGCACAAGCCTGTAACGGGAGAGAGTGAGAACCAGAACATCGGCTGGGGCTTATATCTGCGGGGAGGATCACTAAAAGGTGAGGATCAGGGAATCAGGGAAACGAGGGACAGGTGGACCAAATGAGAGTGGCGCGATACAAACCAGGGAAGCACACTAGGAAGGGGAGTAAGGGAACACAGAAGGGTGGACAAAAGTAAAGATATGTCAGTATTTGGGACACAGGGAGCGGGACCGACCGACCGGGGATGAGGCGTTAGTCACACATGCATATGTATTTTTGATCCAAGTAGGCCATCAAAGGATATCTTCTTTAATGGTCATGCCACCACATCAAGGGATCACACAAAGCATCAAGTGCAGGGTTCCCACCCTAAGCCAGACCAGAGTTTCCATTACCTCCCATATGAAAAAATGTTCAATATAACACTTGGATGCTGAGCAAAAAAGAGCATTTGAAAGGGTTATAGATTTAAAAACTGCATTTACATCATTGTTGTTGAATATAGGCAGCTTGGCTTGTTGAATGGACCATATCAAAACCTCAACTCCATGTCTGACATGCTCTACGTCAGGGCTGGGCAATTTAATTTCTACAGGGGACCACATAAAAGATGTGTTTGAGGGCCGAACCAACAATAACCTAAACGAATAATACTCAATATTAATTTTCTTCCATTGTAAAAAGCAGTAAATTATATATTTTGATATGCTGCTACTAGGTTTGTAATGATGTTGAATTTAGAAACTAGAAACAAATACTAAAGATGGTGCTCAACACTCAATATTATTTTAGATACTACAGGCAGACAAAACAAACACAGGAACTTTTTAATAAATAATTTAATGTGTGGTCATGAGACCATTGAGCCGGTTCTCTACGGAGGAGAGCTTCGCAACAGGTGAGGTTCGATAGGTCTTGAGGTGGTGAGGTGTAAAATTTTGCGGCTCTAGATTTTTTCCAAGCCGAGCTACAGGGGGAAATTTTCCATTTTAGCTGGCTCAGATTTTCCAGCATTTCCGGTTTGGCATGGCTGTGTGCTCGCCCCCGCTCGGAAAGTCTGTGCTCACGGGACAGACACACCAGTTCTGCGGGGAGGAGAGCTTCGCCACTGGCCATATTCAACAGGTCTGGTGGAGCTGTGGGTCAGAGTAAAATTTTGCAGCGCAAGGTTGTTCCCAGGCCGAACTTTGAATTAAAAATGTTGTGAAAACTGGATTTACAGGTGCGTGCCACTTTTTTCCTCCATAGAGAGCCAAGGATAGAGCCCCGGGCCTCCAAAGCCCCTTGGCTCACTACGGAGGGGAAATAGTGGCACGCCCCTTTAAATGAGTCCTGAGCAGGCGGTCATGTAAAGACTAGATTTTTTTCAACGTCTTCATCTTCGCAACATGTTTTTTCCCAGTCACATGCCTTATACGTGCATGCTCTCCCATACTGGAGAGAAGTATGCATGATTTACATACTTTTCATTTTTCTGTCATTATCACTTTGTGTGAGCCAGTGCTTAAATTGTTTATTTTCAAGCCAAATATCTTGAAATTTACACTTGCCTGGCAAGTTTCATAAGTGTAAGGTAGGACATATGATGAGTGTAAGGACATATGTTGACTCAGACTTCCCAAACGTTTGCATTCTAGAATGTTGCACATAAGACACGTAAATACACACATCAGGTTTTGGCTAATACATACATGCTATTTACAAAATTCCTGACTCTTGTGTTTGTTTATGCAGTGGGCACATTCCCTGACCTGTGGGAACCCTGCAAGTGCATTTTCTTGGAGGAACTTGGTCAGCTCTACATCAGCCTGCATTTTTTTGGAAATGCAGCATGGGCCTGATTTGTGAGATGAGCTCTTCTGTTTTCAAGAAGGTTTCTCAGCCTCTTCTTCTAGTTGATGCGGCAGCAATAGGTTCATCCTGGTTGTCTTTAATGTCCTTAAGTATGTCGTCTTTCATGTTGTTGTGCAGTTGTGGAATTGCCATTTGTTCCACATATGTTCTCGAGGGCAAATGATACTGGTTGTCAAATGTTTTTTTGAAAAGCTGTCTTTTTAACGACATTAAAGGGAACTACACTGAGTGATCTGGTTTTTCCCCAACCTCAACTTACATTAGCCTTTCTATGCCTTGCTACACTCTGTGGTATGAGCGTTCATGCCTCATTAATAATTTGTCATGCTTATGTGGTGAATCAGATGGGAGCAAACTCCCATCGAGTGAGAGCTGCTCTCCAATTTTTTTTTCCTTTCTTTGCTCAGCCCTCATACTCAGTGGCTCAGTTCTGCTCATGGCATGTGAAATAGTATCATGCCATTAAGTGAAAACAGAGAGCATGACAGATGCAACAGTCAGGTCTGTCCATCCATCCACAGATACCAACTGAGAGGATAAACCACATCAGCCCATCCAATCTGAGGCATTTGAGGTCATACTGTTTGGTTACTGAGTTTGGTCTGGTTCTGTTCTGTGGATTTTTTGCAGCCTTAAAATTAAAAGCCTAATTAAAATATTAAACAAAAAGTGAGAATATCTGCTTTGTAACAGAATAAATACATTAACAATTACAATTATAAGGCCTCTCAAAAAAACCACTTAATTTAAAAAGGGTTTTGCAACGCACAAAGCATTCATATTTCCCAAGTTAGACTAAAACATGAGGCTACAGATTGCCGTTTGGGAGCCGAAAGAACCAGCTCTTCTTTGGGAGTTGTGCCACAAGAGGAGGCTCACTGAAAATATTCATGATGGGGTTGTTTATGTGAACCACTCCCCAGACATAATTATGGCAAATACATTTTACAGCAATGAATGTGTGTAATCAGGAAAAAGTAAGGTTCCAAAATATACATGCATTACATGTATCAAATATAGTATATATTTTTAAAAGGTCCAGAACACCCCCACAACATGATTCTGCCAACACCATGTTCACAGTAGGGATAGTGGCAGCCAGGTAATGAGCAGTTTTTCTCCAGACATTATGTTTGGAGTTTGGTTTGATGAAACCAAAATAGATTTTTGGCCCAAAGGATTTTGCTTTTTTTACTGTCTGAGAATCCATAATATACTTTTTGCCAAACTCCAAGTGGGCTGCCATGTGCCTTTTAATGAGGAGTGGCTTCCATCCATTCCAAGGCCTGACTGGTAGAATACTTTAGCTATGGTTGACCTTCTGGATGGTTTTCCTATCTCCACAAGGGATCACTGGAGCTCTGCCATAGTGATCATTGAGTTATTGGTAATCATTAGACCTCATTTTAATTATTGTGCATTAAGGCCTAGTGCAAACTCCTACTTCTCATGACATATTCATGATGGAGCTGTTTATGTAAACCACTCCCCAGATATACTTATGGCCAAGTGGAAGACAAATACAGAACAATTCCCAGAAGAAGTGACACGCTCTTTGATCTGTCCAGACAATGTAAGGAGGTGCAGGTCTATTCTTGGCCTTGAAGGCAAGTGTTTTGAACTTAATGCAAGTGGCCACATGGAGCCAGTGAAGGTTCTGTAGTAGGGTCAAGGTGTGTGAGAATTAAGGAAGATTGAAGACTAAACTTGCTGCCTGATTCTGAATCAGCTGAAGTGGTCTCATTACCTTCAGTGGCAGTCCAGCCAGGAGAAGACTGCAGTAGTCCAGTTTAGAGATGAGCATAAACTGGACGAGTAACTGTGGGGTTGCAGTGATGAGAAAGTGTCAGATTCTTCTGATGTTGTAAAGAAGGTCTTCATGTCCTGGAGTGCTAGTCAACGTGTGATAGGAGTAACAGTACTTAATCTAGGGTGACACCTTCTTTGAGGGGATGTTAAAGTTTCCAAAGAAAAAAAAAAGCCTGGAGAGAGTAGCCAGAAGAAACTAATGTTTAACCATGTCAAAGGAAGACAGCTTGGCTGATCCATGAAGTTCTTAGTTATGTTCTGAGTGGAGAGACAGATCCGGAACACTGGCACCTCTCTTCATTTCTGGTCGGCCTGTTGTTTAAATCGGCAATCAGCTCTGTTAAAGGATGTGTGTAATTGAACAGCGCTGCGTCCTGAGGGCAGAGAGGGGGCTGACGCCCAAGCACACACTCAAAGGGCATTAGGCTGGTGAAGGTGTGACATAAGTTCTGGGCATACTCCGCCCAGTTGAGGAACCCCACCCAGTCCCGATGATAACCATTGCAATAAGCCCTGTGGAACTGGCACAATTCCTGACCATTGGACTTGGAATTATAGCCAAAGGACAGGATTATAGCCAAAGTACAAGTATATAAATAAACGTGACTATAAATAAACATTACTCAGAGGTAAACTCAAGGGCCTGTCTTTTTAATTAACCCAGTGATGAATCCAGCCAAAGCCTTCTTCTATGAAGGTTTGCACATAGGGGTGTGCGATATGACGATATGAGATCTTGAAGACGATCTGTGTACTGACGAT
>JBBMFX010013942.1:0-12777 GCA_037832545.1 Rhabdalestes septentrionalis | reverse complement strand
TTATAAGATCTATCTTACCATATATGGATCAGGGGTGGGTATTCCATACATGCAGGGCCCTGAAGCCCCAAAGACTGACCCGAAAATATTAAACCGCATGCGCAGGCTCTAAAATATATGTATTTTTTTTCCCCTCACGACCGCACGCCGGAGTTCCGCCACAGTGCCAGAATACTTTAAGCCCTGCATTCAAGTTTAGATTACCTATTGGGCACTCCAAGCAAACAAGACTTCTGTATTGTACCATTCCTCAAAGAACCATCATCATCATCAAGTCATAGCATATAACTATTTATAACTAGAGAGTATCAGTTATACATTAAAATGGTACTTAAATTATTGCACTTTGACAGATAGCAACGCCTTTAATAAAAGACCCTTAAAGAACCACAAATGTTAAAGCTGTAGCTCAAAGTTCAGACTATCTGCCACGTGTCTTCTCCAGTCATTTTGAGAAGATGTGCAGCTTCTATAATTGTGGTCAGGTTATGGCTTGAGCTACTGTCCTGTTTTGCCATAAATTATCGCACTCTGACCTCTGTTTTCCGACTGATCTCTGGATTCCCCTTTCTGCTCTGAGCTGGGCTGTGCTTTTCCACTTTGGCCGGCCCGGTGTCGCCCCGGCACGGATGTCCAGCCCAAGGCTTGGCTGTTTGATTTGGCTCCCCTCTTTGTGTCTTTCCACAGGAGACTCGGCACAGACGCCCGTCCAGGTGACCGGCTACATGTGCAGAGAAGGGAAGCGTTGCTACTTTCTACTTCAAGACTGTCAATTTTTTCCTTCTAAAATTCTATGAAGCGGCACACATTAAATGTATGCTAAATAAAATGAGAAGCAAAGAGATGTGTTTATAGACGCCACCGACGAACACCGGCAGAAACTGTGTTATTCACAATGTTACAAACAAGAGCATATACAACCTAAAACACTCGGTGCCATGTCTGTAATCATCTTGTGGAATTTGTTAAGCTTCCTGTAGTGTTCAGACAAGCAGACGGCCCGTTATATTCCCTCTCGGTTCCAGCGTTAGCTTTCTAGATCCATTACATCTTAATGAACACTCATTCCTGACATTGAATACACTCATTGTATCAATCTATGAGATAATTATCCAAAGAAGCAAAATGTATAGGGTCACAAGGTAACACAAGTTAGTCCACAATGGCATGCTAGATACCAGCACACCCTGGTCAACAGAGAACTATACAATTTAAAAAACGTTAAAAAAGCCCCAGAACACAGTGGCAAGCTATAGAGTAAAGGAAAAATACTAGAGTTTAAAAAGCTCAATTATCTAATAGGTCTGCAATTTTTCTTTGTTTATGCTCGCCACACCTTCAAAGCTATGAGACTTCTCCTACATATCTGATCAAGACATGGGTGAGACCCTCAAGCATTACTTTTTTTCCCTCATCCTAGACCAGCAGACCCTGGACACCAAAACAGACCAAAACTGAACGCTAAACCTTTGCAAAAATGGAAAACCTAAAAAATGGGTGCTGGCCGAGCATTTAAGAAGTTAAGAGGCATACCTTAGAAAAGTTAAAGGACTGAGACAAATGAGGCACTCAGTACTGCAGTCTCATGATGTATACATATTAAATAAAATGCCTGTTAAAAGAAACCTCCAGTATCCTTTATTATCGCGCATGCAGAAAATACAAACACATCCCCCACAAGAAGGACAGAAGGAAACGATCACATACAGGGACCCTGCTTTAAGGGTAAGAATGAAATAAAAAAAACTTTTGCCACTCCAGATAGGCCATATTTTAACTTTTCCATAGCCTACTGCATGCAGTGCGTTACCACTGAGACCAGTTAAGATGATAAATCAATTTATACTTTTTAAAACATGCAATATATTACACGATTTTCAACGAAACAACTGGCAATCTTCGTCAGAAGAAGCCATAATGGTTTTTATACAAAGTTAATAAGAATCAAGGACATGATGAGTCCTTTACATAAACTGCATGTCTGTGTTTATTTTGGTTTTAATCTTTGTTTTTTGTTTTTACATAACACACATCTCTAACATGGGTTGTGGGCAAAGGGCAAAAGCAACAGTTTTAGAAAAGATAAAGACAAGTCTAATCCAGTGAAGCAAAGATGTGAGAAAATGTTCGTTTGCATATAGTACATTCTTTTTTATTAAGCTGTTTCAGCCTATTGATGCATTTCTTTTACCTATTAATACAAGCTCATACAACTGTCTACTACTGTAAAAAATAATGTAACAAGCCAGTGCAACAAATTTGCTTAACATGTTAAAAGTAAAATGTAACTTACACTTTTTACTGCTCTATATTTGTACCTCTGTCTTCCTCTATAGAATTATACTTTGTCTCCCTCTAGTGAATGATACCTTTGAAATCAGAGAAATTGAACTGCTACATAGCATCTGCACTCCATTCCATACATTACTGCGTATATTTCAACATTTTCTCATTTTCATTAACCCCATACATCCAGTCCTGACTCCAGGCTTTTTCATTTGTTTTATTTTTTATTTTGTTTTGTTGTACATATAGATGATAATCTTTTTCTGGGAATGGGTGTTATCACTCACCGTTAGTTCCTTTATGCCCATGACTTTGATCACTTTTTTCGCTACTTCAGGAGGGCAGGGTGAGCCAGCTACAATTCCTGTTATACAGAAATAACATATTAACTGATTGATACAACACACATACATGCACAGTTGCTGCAAATACAGATAACACCATTCTATATAGTCAAATTACAAGCCCTTAAATGCAGGGCATTCATATCGTCACATGTGACCACACCACACAGTGTGAAGAGTGTGAAATTATTTATCTGCATTTAACCCATTTACCATGTAAAGCAGTGGGCAGATACCAATGGTGAGCAGAATATGTGCTCAAGGTACCTTAGTGGTGCCAATGGCAGTCCTCCCACAACCTCCCTAACCACTAGTCCTCCAGCTTCCAGCTATTCAGAATAGCTTGGTTTTTTTTTTTCATATATCCTTTAAATCTCAGGCTTATTACATAGAAAATGAAAACATTGGTCCAGAGATGAGCCTTAGACATAAAAAAGGGCTTAATGATTCACCTGCTTGAACCGTTGACAGGTCAAATTTGGCCAAATCCGGCTGACCCAGCATATCTATGTACATAGTCGGAGTGCCATAAACAAGCGTGCACCTACACAGATGGAAGCAAATGACAAGCAAACTATCAATCCAAAAATCAATTTCATGAAACCTTATGACACACAAATAGACATATCATGAAAAAAATGTATACAAAACATTTTTCATCCCTATCAAATAATTTAATGTTTCTCTTTAAAGAACACAAGGACTATTTATTTATGTACACTTAAAATAGTTTAAACACATGACAATTCATGGGAATTCAAATATAGCACTATAAGACACATCAAATTATATAAAACATCTTCTAAAACTTTTTTGCAATTATTGCTGGCAACCTTGCTCAAGATGGTTAACAAAACATCAGGAACAAATGTCTTGGCATTAAACTCAATCTGTCACTGAAAATATGAGGGAAAGGTATTTCATTTTAGTTAATTTTGTCTAATCAACAAAACCTGTATCAGGTTTTTTTAAACACAAAATCACAATTATATGCTACCTCTGTTTACACAGTCTTTTCCTATAATGCTTGAGGTGGAAACAGAGTAAGCAATCTGAGGCTGTTCCTCAAAAAGGTCCACATGGAGACAAAGATGCTTTGTATCCTAGCTAGGTTCCCATGGGCCTCTGGGAAAAAAACAGCCCCAAAGCATTTCAGATCCTCTACCACATTCATCAGTCTTTACTACTATTTACACCAAACCCACTTTGACTGTTCCTTATGAAATACATTTTAATAAATATACAGAGAAAATAAGAATCAGGTTATATTATTATCTAAGAACTAGGCCCTATATGTGAATATCTGCCTTTTTAGGCATGTAGAAATGGCCTTTAATATACATACTAGGGGTGTGCAGAGCGGCCGCTATTTGTATCTGTATTCGTACTTCGTATTCGAGTAAAATTTAAATGCAGCTCGCAAATACCATCCGCCTCTCCCCGAATCTCCTCCTGAAATTGAGCGTGTGACGGGGGGAGGGGGAGGGGGACGAGGAATATCTAAAAGTGAAAGAGATCAATCGGTCACACGTGAACACATCACTGCACACAGTGTGAACAGCTGTGAAATTCCGTTATTTGTGCCTTTCCGAATTCGGTATTTGTATTAGCCTCCACTCCTAATACTTACTATGCCCCAACTTCCTCCCAAGTGTATATTTTTCCCTCATGTCTCACTAGTGAACGTCACACACATTTTATTACCTCCCACCCATCTTTACCAAGGGTGCAAATATTATGGAAGATCTGTACAAGTAATATACCTAATGGAAATTAAATCTAAATACAAATTAGACAAAATGGCAGGTAGGCATACTTCTCATTCTGCATGGCTAACAAGTTGGCACGTCCATCATATCCAGTGGAGGGAAAAACCAGCGTGATTCCATGTATCGCCATTACAATCCCCCCCCCCACTGATCCGAAACAGTGATACAGTGGTACTGGTATACACACTCGAACATTTTTCTAGAGGAAACAGGGTCAAACAATAAATAAAATGAAAGAAAAAAACAAAAAAAACAGTGCACATATACTCTGCAAACACTAAACCAAAGCAAACCAAAAAGTATTTAAAGTATGTCTAAATTATTTAAAATCTTTAAATATGAAACAATTCTTCACGTAGGTTGTACATAATTAATTTGTTAAATTATTCAAAATATATACAGTCAACTTAATGTAGAATTCACCACAGACCATAAGCACATGCTCACCCTCCACTCATATCCCATACGCAGACCAACAAAGTAGGCATTGTTGACAATATTGTGGTGTGATAGAGCAGCTCCTTTTGGACTGCCAGTAGTCCCCTGGAACCAGAAAAAGAAAACTTCTGTTTATGCTGCATTTTACTTTCAATTAATAATGAGCAGGAGCTTTCTCACCAGGGCATTAACAACTTCAGATATTTTCATTTTTCATTCAATATAGTCGAAGCTGAGTCAACAAGTCATTTGGTGACGTCATCACACAGATGCAGCAGAGGACCACAGGCGTCCAACAATGAGTAACTTAGCATTCGCCTTATATTGCAGCCAAAGGTCTCACATCTTTAAAGATGAAAATAACAAGCAGATTTTTGATCTTCCATTTTTTTCTTATAAATCAGGTGCTTTTCTGTGAAGTTACTCCACTCCTCCGGACTGGGCGACACCCTGAAGTGCTAGCAGCACCTGTGTTAGCTAGCGGACACTGTTTCAGATGGCCACGCATAATGCTAGTAATTTTATTGTGCGTTAACACCAACTTTCAGGTCACTGTGCTGTTTGTGTGTCTTGAGTGAAGTATCTCCATGCATGTGATGTGTGTGTCACTTCTGCTGCCATGTCTCTAGTCTTGCTGTGCTCTTGTGTTTAGATTCCCCTTGCGCCAACATGACCGCCCTTTTTATGAAAGCGTCCTTTGGTTAAGTCAAGGAACGCATGCCAGCCTAAGCCAATCAGAGGCAGAGATTGCATTGTTTACACAAGCATGCACACAGAGAGAGGAAAAAATAAACACACGACTTGTTGACTTCTCTCAAGGATTATCAGCGCATTGACGAATCAGCTTTTCTGTTAACGCCCTATTACTCACCGATGTGAACTGGATGTTAATGGGGTCATCAAACGACAGCATTTTCTGGACATCCTCCAGTTGCTGGTAGTGCTGGCTGCTTCCTGCCTGCATCAGATCATTCCAGTGAAACATCCCAGGCTGCTGACTGTCTGTCACGATCACTGTTCTCAAGTCTGTCAATCTAAAACACACCGATGGAGACACACAAAATGTTTGACACACGGTTCTAAAAACATATTCTAATACAAGGAGTAAAATCACTTTAGTAAACTCTTTTATACAACATGGACAAAAGTATTGGGACCTCTTATTCATTTAATTCAGATGTTTCAATGAAACAGTATATAAATATCAAGCAAACCCACAACAAAAACATTAATCGGAAGCCTTCCAAGAAGAGTGGAAGCTGTTATAGCTGCAAAGGGAAACAACTACATATTAAAGTCTATGTATTTGAATGCATTGTCATTGAAGTCCCAGTTGGTGTAGTGAACAGGTGTACCAACACTTTTAGTATAATGTGTGTTCTTTATGTAAGTAAAGAAAAGTGAAACAGAACATACTCCTGTTGTTCTAAAGTAATACAGTTTTGTTTGGGCACACCTCAAATGAACATTTAAGAGTGGTCATTTGAATTGTTATTTACATACATGTTATTTTTTGTTACAATTTTAACATTTTTATTCAAACTAGACTCTGGGTCTCCAGGCTAATACAACAATGCTCTCATGCTGGACTTTCAAGAAAACAAGTTTATGAAAGGTCGTGGTTTCATTTCCCCTTTCAATATAACTGTCTGTAACATTGTGCATGTTATTCTGCTGATACCTGGAACTCTTTATGTCCCCAGGAGAGGAAGTGTCTATCTCAGGGCACAGCTGCCTCAACATGTCACAGTATTTTTGCGTCTTAAACTGTGTTGGACAAACAATTGCATTGCACTGGACCTAAACCAAGAGAGAAGATCGTTTTAGAGCAAATTTGAACGCTGCTAGTAAGCATTAAATACGGTCATATGAGCATCTAAAGCAGCTCTACCTTTTTCAATGCAAATTCCAGTTCATTCAATTGATAGGCTGGATTCACTGACACCTGTTATAGAACAAACATTAGCAAGAGAGATATTTTGCTCTTCATGTTCATTATTACACAAACAAACAAATGCATTACAGGGAATGCGGTAAACAAGCCTACCAAGATGATGCCAGCCTTGGCTGTGGCGAACTGCATCAAAATCCATTCATATATGTTGGGGCCCCACATCCCCAGCCGATCTCCCTTCTTCAGCCCCAGCGCTAGCAGACCTGCTGCTGCCTGATCAACCTGCAGTAAAACAGTCAAACTCTTAATCGTGATGAACTAGGCATCTTTTTATTGCTTACTCATTTCTTTTTCCCTATATTTATTTGTTTTTTAAACTTCACGCATTAAACATCTTACCTCCATTTCTTCCTTCCTTATGCTTTACCCTCTGTCATTTCTTTTGGTAGGATTTGTTAAGGTGTGTAACTTAACTGGCCATAACTTGTTTGAATAGCAGATATTTATTTAAGAACACCTCTTCAGGTTTGAAGAACAGCACAAATGTATGTCACTCTGGATTAGAGCGTCTGCTAAATGCTGTAGATATAAATGAACCTGAATGTAAAGCCGGCATGTTTCTTTACATATTGATCATTACTAAGATTGTCGGTGTGGATTGTATAAACAACCGAGTAACTTGCCGATTGACAATCAGAGCTTTACAAAAAGGCAGATAATAAAAACAGACCTAATCTTAGACTTTAAAAGAGTCTGGCATTTTGGATATCAGATTAAACTGAGTTTACTGAATAAAAAAAAACACTTGGATGTGGCTTGGTTGTTACAGAACTTTTTCTGAAGACAAACAGCTATTATAACTTGTCAACAAGCACATAATAGCAGGGGTACTGGGAGGACAGCTCTACTTCACAAGACTGCTGAGTAAATGAAAAGAAATAATGTTTAACTAGCAAAGTGTGAGGAGCTAAGTCTGAAAAAGCAGCTTGTGCCAAAAAGGGCTTGTTGAGAAGAAACTGATAAACCTACTCACATTTGACCTTTGAGCTAATAGCAAAGGTCATACTACACAGAAATCACATTATAGGTTGTACTAGATGTTCTGGCATGAATGAATCATGCTTCGTTCCAAGGTGTCCATAACATCAAGTTCCTTTGGACTCATTTAGAACTGTTTACCAAAACACAATTGTACAAACTCAACATCAAACACACATTCATACCCATGTGAGTTGTGTCCATTTTTTCAACAACAGCAGTGTGGAGTTTTACCTCAGTGTCACTGCTAGACTGAAAACAGACCACCCGCCAAAAACATCCAGTCAACATTGTCCTGGGGCTGACCACTGATAAAGGACTTGAGGGCAACACAAATTATGCAGATTATTCTGACTTTCCTTAACAGGTGTGTATGTATCTTGATTGGTCTAGTTTAGGTACTATTGACAGGTATTGATCAGGTGTAACGAGCTACATTATCTCAGTCAAACGGTGGATGTTGACTTAAGTCTTGCTTTAAAGGTCCTTGATACAGTTGTGGACTACTTGAGCACTGCTGTGCGTCTTTCTGGATAAGGGCGTCAGCTAAATGCCGTAAATGTATTTCAAAAATATTTCCGAAATTTCCCTTTCAGTTTGGTCGTTCCGCTTTTAAAAGTAGATCCTGGTCTTGATGGAATGAGGGGATTGCCAGGATGTCCACAAGGTGAACTGACTTGACTAGAAGTAATGTGTATTATGGGAACCGCAAAGAATATTAATGAATTTGTTGAAAGTTTATGGATGACTGATGCACTCCTGTGGGCACAATTCTAACCAAATAGAAGCAGGACACTCACATCATGTTGGAGCTGAGCAAAGGTTTTCCTGATGCCACTCTGCAGAAAAACCAGCGCCTCACGGTCAGGATAGCGCTCCACTGTGCGCTGCAGGGCCTTTCCCACAGTAAGAGACTGAAAAGAATGTGAGGTGACACCATGGGCATAGCTGGTGGTCAGAGTGGGCACACTGGGCGGGCTGTCTGCGTGGATGGCACTAAAGAACAAAGAAAAAATGAAGAGTATGACCACACAGATCATGACCTGATAAAGATTCAATTTTCATTTGTGAAAAAGTAAGATATTCTTTGAATAAAGAAGATGAATAGTCTTGATGCCTTTATTGGTACACTAAGAATGTGTGGCTTTCAAAACATATCATTCATGCCCCTGAAACTACATTGATTTTACAACGTCATGAAAAGAAACACATTTACATACTTTTTATTAGGGCTGTAATGATATACTATACAAGACCAAAATCGCAACACTCACGTCCACGAACCCGTGTTGCGGTGTGAGGAGGGTGAATCGCGACACAGACACACCCCTTCCAACTCTTTTCCGTACACAGTTCTCGCCCAGAAACAAACATTTTTCGCCGTAATAGGAGGATTGTCACGTCAATTTCTTTTCTTTAACCAATAGCTGAGGGTCTAGGGGTTTCAAAGAGCCTCCCACAAGTTTACAAACATACAAGCATGGACAGACCCTTTGTTTGCAAAATTGACAAAGTACATGCAAATTATGACACTGGGCTTAAAAGTGTCTAAGCTGGCTGGGTTGTGATAAAACTGCACTGGAGTCTCTGTGTAATTGTTTTTATTGTGTTTTGAGTGAGTTTTGTGGCTCTGGGCAGCTGTGCGGAGCGTTTCTTTTGTTTGAACGGAGCGGTGAACCGAGAGAGACGAGTCGACCCCTCCAACTCGACTTCTCGTGCGGTTCACCGGATCCTTGTTCTCAGTATGAATGGAAAGGAAGCGGTATTTAAGCGAATATTGGTTTATAGTTTTGTGGTAAAGATAAGGTGTCTCCAAACAAAATGGCGCCTTAGAACGTTTCCTCTCCTCCACCGCACATGAATCACGATATGAACTGAATCGTGAGTCAAAAATTGTGAAACGAACCAAATCGTGGGTTTGGTGTGTAGTTACAGCCCTAATGTTTATTCTAAAGTGGTTTAGACCCGCTCGTTCACGCTGAAGTTATAGAGAGTATTTCAAACCAGACACTTATTGAAAGATGCACAGCAACAGGGCAGCCAATCAGAGCAGAGCTTATTCACATATCTGTATTAAAGGTACAGTAACAAACATCCCATTTACACCTGGTCACAAACCTCTTCCGGATGGGGTCACAGTGTAAATGCATCCATCTCTCCAAGACACAATCAATAACCGGTTAAATTTTAAACTAGTTCAATTTTAAATGAAAAAATAAGTACCAAATTGGTTCAACTTTACCTCATCCAGCCATTTATAAACATCTTGAAATTTGTTATTTTCTTTTTAACTGCACAGATAAATGATGAGCAAGCGACTGATTATATACAAGCTGTACTGCTTATTATTTATAGAGTAATTGGATCTCAGCCTTGTTGACTGGAGACACATTTAACAGCCAAGTGTGAATGCAGGTGGCTAAAATCTGACCCATATACAATCAGACACTTTTCACATTAAGTAAACATATAAATAGGATAGTAAAATAGCCCCTTTAATTCTTAGGATATTTTTAATTCTATGGTTGGAATATAGGCATGTATGATCATTTGGACCATTTTTGGTACATTATTGAAAAAAGGGTGTTAAGGTAAAATGCAACACAAAAGAAAGACATGGGCCTATTGTGTCTAAATTTAAGAGTTTATTATTTGCAACAAAAGTCCTTCAGTAAACAGGATCTCCAAAACAAATGTAATATCTTTAGTTCCTAACCTTATGATCAATGAAATCAACAGATGCATTGTAAATTTGCAGAGACTGTGATGAAAATGTGAATAATTTAATTAACGGCATCCAAAGTGTGCAGAGATGGTGCAAAGTGATATGAATGGTAAATCTTTTTAAATGTTAGATGATACACCCGTTCAACACATAGCTTAAACAGCTTAAATGACTGTTTTCCAGAACTGGGGATTAAATACAAAGTGGAAAGTGAAACTGGATATGGTTTTCCACATATGTGCTTTTATTCCTTCACAAAAGACACAGAACATGGGTCTAACACACGGGTCCCTAGTGGGGCTGCCACCGAACTCAGTCATGAAATATGATAATCATGCTACTTCCTAGAACTCCTGCCTTCCATTACATAACTTCAGGCCCACCCATTAAAACTCCCGAGGTAAAAAAAAAATTTTTTAAACTGTCCCAGAGCAGTACACAGGAACCTCTACATTTTCCCTACAGATAAATAATGATTTTAGGCAGAAAACCACATAAACAGGAAGAGGGTGTGAGAAGGAGTTGGCTTGTGGTTTGAAACTTTTTTTCCAAAAAACTCGCAGCTTGCAGTGTACCCTATGCTTCACTGCTCTCAGTAGTAGCACATTACAAGCTGTCTAAACTCTTAATGTCATCACAGTAAAATATTTCGTGTCATTGTTTCAGTCCTCTGCAAGACGCCAGAGCTTACCAGCAGGGCTGGGCTGCCCAAAGAGGTCTCCATGCTCTGTGCACACCTCTTCCAGCCTTGGACAGCAGAGCAGGGCCACGAAGAGCTACCACGATCTGCAGAGACATGTTCTACACCTCTGCAGCTGCAAATCTGTGGAGGCACAGCAGACCTCTGAGGCTGCAAGAGGCGAGTGTGTGAAATCTGTCGAGCTGTCGAGTCCACACAGGAGCTCCCCGGGCTATAGTTATTCCAACGCAGCTCTCGGATAGGCAACAGAATTACAAAAATGACCTTTCTGCCCCAAACTGCCGTATTTACCGTGAGACTCCCACCATCTGTGTGCAGGCAAGACGCTGGATCACTTCAACTTTGAACCACACTTGGAGTCGAATGTCTTATCGCGGTATTAGAATTTGAACACTAGAGGGCGCGATGTCGCTGTCTCAGTTGTTGCCATAGGAGCAGATTATAGAAACGAGACTATCAGGTCAGAGATGAGATAATTTTGTGACACCGCACACACAGTATGTTATGAGAAAAAACAACAGGAGAAAAAGTGTTTTGGCTCAGAGGGTCCCAAAGTAAGGCATTTTAAGTGTTTCCCCAGTTCTAACACAACTGATTCAGTACACGAAAAGCTATAGTCATATCATGAGTTCAATAGGGTGTGATATATGAGAAAATCAGCTGTGTTGTTTTAGGAGTTGAAGTGTGCTAAATGAGTAATATAAATTGTGATATATAGGGGAATCAGGTGTGTTGTATGTGTTAAATCAAGTATGTTCTATTGCTACTCAATTTCAGTATAAATACATTTACTGTGAAGAACAAAATAGCAAGGTTCTGTAATGATAGTTGCAATTAAACTTTTGCTCTGCTGAGGTGAGTTGGACTTCATCAAGAACGCTGCTGTTCAAAAATTCTGTGACTGCATCCTCCCTTCATTCTGGAGTCTGAACTTTCTAGTCCTGAGCTCCTAAGAACTCCCAAAATCCATACTTGATGCACTTAGACTTGAGAAATTACATTTGATATATTTGGCATGCGAGGGTCAAAGAGAGCGAGCGAGAGAGAGAGAGAAAGAGGTAAGAGACACATCAATCTATCAACATATTTAAGTCCTGATAATATTATATATTCATAGTTTCTGTTTTTTATTATTATTATTATTTATTATTATTATTATTATTATTATTAGGTCTTAATTATTATTCATTATTAATATTTTATAATAATCTGTCATTCACATAATTTCATCATTTTTACATTGTTTTATTTCTGATATTTTTCTATAATTATCATTGTTATTATCAATAACTCTATAATTATTGTTAATTTCAAAATAGTCATTGTCGTTGTACTGCTTTGGTTAAACTCCTCTTGTAACAAGACAGTCAATAAAACTACTCTGAATTAGAATGGGAGAAACAGAAACAGTGAGGGAGACAGGTTCTGGATACGGAACCGCCAACTCTCACGCAATGAGCGTGAGACACTGTCTTAACACTCTCTTACGCCACACCTCCTATTTCTCACGCTGAAAATCAATATTTTCTATTTTTCCCATTGAGCACACTCCTCAACGGTAGGTGGGCCACCGAATGTCGCAG
>JBBMFX010013913.1:0-12778 GCA_037832545.1 Rhabdalestes septentrionalis | reverse complement strand
GTGAACATTGTGCTAAATGATGAAAAAATGACACCTCTAAATTTGTGAAGCTGTTTTTACAAACGGCGCCCCATATGACCCCCCCACCATCACAGAAGGGAAAAGTTCTGTGGCCCTCACTGGAAAAAGTTTGGGGACCCCTGCTTTATCGGGTATAATCCACCTGCATGCAAATTCTTCCACTCTTATATGTCACCCTGTGCTTCTCCCTCTTCTTAAAATACATACTCACCACAGAAATGTTAGGTCTGAACTTCTGCATTCCCAGTTTTCACTAACACCCTGTTGGCTAACAGTACTGGAGGCGGTCAATGTTAACCTGGGACGCAACCGATCAAATCTTTGTGGTTGTCTGCATATTTGACTTGGCAAAGTTTTACACTAGACACCCTTCCTGATTTTACCCTCACCGTTTACCCAGGCTTGGGACTGGCACTAAGAAATACACTGGGTTGTGCACTGCCATTGGCTGGCCTGGCTAAAACCCAAAATAAAATCATCCACATCCCTTCAAACACAAAACACTTGTAGACAGCAATGAAATGTTTGCAGCCAGAGAGCTTAACAGTGTTGTTTGGATGATTGCATGAAACCTAAATGATATTCTCAAAACAACATGGACAAATCTCCAAACCAACTTGCAATGGTTCACAACAGAACGGCATTTCTCATTGATTTCATCAAATTGCAAATGTCTTAGTACATGTCTCAAGTTTCTCAGTGCATCTTTGCAAATGGTTACATACAAGTAGCCTACAGTTCTCACAATGAGCCCACAATTAGCACTTTATACAAATAAATAGATCTTGCTGATCTAAACTGATTGATTCTCAGACGAATGGTAGTTCTCTCCAAAACATGTCAATTCATTTTGTAAGTCATCAAATGCACAGTAGTCTGTTCAATTGTCAAAATTAGTATATAATACCATGAGCAATATATATGAATTTCTTGTGTTTAGTTGTCGATCATTGTAATATTACAGTAAGAAGTGGTTCCCAAGGGGGAGGGGGTGTTCAGTATCCTCTTAACCTTCAGACTCCAGCTGTATTTGACTACAACCTTTTTCAGTATTTCTCCCTCCTCTTTGTGTCAAATACTCCCAGCACTACCGCTGCATAGGCCTTATACCCCAGGTTTGGATCAGTGTCCATGAGAAAGCTGTACTGAACTTGTGGAAGAGAACATAGAACAGTCCTATGTAATTTTCTATTACTGTTGTGCATGACTCCTCTATATGACTGGCATGATATTTTTTTGGAGAGAATAATGGCATTAGAAGGGAATGAATCACCTCACATCCTCACATGTCGATGAGGCTGGTTTCAACCGGGCCAAGGGCCGCAGACGTGGCCATAACATCATTGGCCAGCGGGCCACAGTTGATGTCCCAGGCAAGTGAATGGACAATTTAATAATCCTGCCATTTCTGAGAATGGTGTGACCACACACATCCTCAGTTTAGGCCCATATATCACTGAAAAGCTCCTCATTTTCTTGGACCATCTTTATAGTGATCTGGTCCCAATGTGAATTTCCGCCGTGGCTCATCAGGGCCTGGTTCTCTACCAAACCAGGTACGCTCATGTTGATTTTACCACCATACTCTCCACTCACTCCACTCCACTATTCAACAAAACTTGATTTTAAATACTAGAACACCGAGGCAGTACCGCCAGGTTTAGAACACAGCCTCTGTCCAGTCTCTCTTCTTGACACCAGTGACCTTTGCCCAGACTATGGATTGTCCAGAGATTCCTGTATACATTAACCCCCCTCTTTGACGCGGATCAACAGTTGCGGTATCAGTATCAATGCAGAACCAAACTAATAAATTTACGCTGAAACCCCTGCACTAACATGGAAGCTGTGGAAATCCTCCACATTTAATTTGCTTTAATAATGTTCTCCACATCAACCATGACCCCTCGTCCTCGTGCTGGGTTGCTAAGCACCGCGAGGGCGAGGGGCACAGTGGACAAGGCCCCAAGGTCTCATCTTATTTGGTGGCAATAAATAATTTTTCATGCATTTTAGTGCTAAATAAGTGTTTTGTTGCTGATGATAGAACACAGTGAAAGGCGTCTTAGGATAGTGAAATACCGCTTGAAGTTTAAATCCTAAAACGTTATTTAGTACTCCTTGCTGCTGATTGGCTAGTGCCATTTGATGCATCCCTCACTGTACTGAGAGGTGAGAGATTTGAATGTAGCCAATCCGAAAACATTGTTAATTTCTCCTTGCGGCTGATTGGCTGCCGTCCTGTGATGCTGCAGACCAGAATTTCCCCTGTGGAGCATTTCGAATGTTTTTTGTTTTGTTCTTCTTAAAGCCTTGTATTTGTATCACTGTAAATTAAATTAAAGGTGACCTATTATGCAAAACTCACTTTAAAAACAAAACAAGCTATAATAGGACTATCACCCTTACATAAAGAGATGTCACCATTTTTATTCTTTGCAGTTTCAAAACGAGCTGTTTCAAGGCTGTGTCCCTTTTATGCAAATAAGCTGTTGCTGTCCACGCCCCACTACTAAAGAATAAAGAACATTTAATATTAACACAGAATTCATTGACACTAGTCCAACTCATCTTTAGGCTACTGTGTGTGAAAGGAGAAGAAGCAGTATTTGTCAGGAGTGTTACATAGAAACACATCATATTCATGCACTTGACCTTGATTGTTCAATTGCATCCATGATATTTGCACCTCCCTCTGTTTTCCACAGTAGACAGACCAGTGGTTTATGTGGTCTGGGGCTGGGGTTACAGGTACAGTTGGGCCTCGTCTTCATTTTTCCCTCTTCCTTTTTTCTTCATTGTTTTGTCATCAGTAAAGGTGCAATTGGGCAACCTTGAGGATTTCATTGTTCCAACACTATTTTCATCCTGTCCAGTTGGACTTGTCGGCCGATTCTGCGGAACCAGTTATTCAAAAACAGCTTAAAGGACTGTTTGGTAGGAATGACTAAACAGAACTTTATAACTATGTTGCCACTGGCACCAATGTCGGGCTTCCCTTCAGCTCGAGTGATGGTTCCAGCGTAGACTTCAAAGTTGTAAATGGTGCCATGGCAGTCAGAAGAAATAAATGTTTTATACCCCCAGTTTTTTTTATTATTAGATTGTTTTAAACTGTTTTTTGCCTTTGAAAGGGACAATTTGTTCATTAACACAGAGTATCTCATCCATTGGAACAGTACTGAAGCCCCTCTTCAGTGCTGTCAGGTGTGGTCGAATTTTGTGTCTGTCATGCACAGGCTGAACTGCTGGGATTTGGTCTTTATTGTTGCTGAAGTGGAGGTATCTCTTGATCTTCTCCCAGCGATTCATTTGACATAGTGTTAGTGATGCAGTCCACCCTTGCAGATTTGCTCCAGTACAGTTGTTTTTTTGGAAAGTTGAAGAGTGCCATGTACTGTGCAACGCCACTGAACAGCTCTGTCTCCTTAAAAGTAACTTTAAGCGGCTTTTTTATGTCACACTAGCTGGCATACTAGTTGCTATGTGTGACCATTGCATCTTGTGTCAGATTTCTAGTAGTCAGTTTCAGTTCCTTTGACCTCTGAGGCCTGAGGGAGCCTGGCTTTCCATTGGGAGTCAGGGGGTATATATTTCGGCCAGTTTTCCATGTAAGGTACAGATACTTGACTTTTATGTATACCAGGTTATCACTTTATGCAATGCATAAATTATACTGTGGGCTGTGGGCAGCTTAAACCTAACACTCGATACCCAATTACCTGACTGATCCGACTCATCATCACCATCTCCCTTATCAACAGGTCTTTCCTCCTCATTCTCCTCATCATTCCCATAAAACTCATCCTCAAGTTAATCTCGCAGTAATACCAAAACAGCATCCACTGCCTGACTCCTCTTTTGGCCATAGAATATTGATATGTTCATAGCCACTAAAAAGGATAATTACTAGTGCTGTCAAGCAATTAAAATATTTAATCTAATTAATTACATGGTGTGGCGATTAATTAATCTAATTAATCGCATTTAATCGCAGATACATGCAGACGTTACAAGAAGCAGTTTTTTTTACCATCTATTATTGAATACAAGCCTATAACTTAGGCTTCAATTGTCATGACATTTTTTATCACTGACTGAACCAAACCTAGGAGTCAGGTTACAGTATATAACAGTTTGATAAACTACGTCTCCCAGCTCTCTCACACACACTATGGCTGGGGCTGAGACTCGGCCCCTCTGGAGTTCTGGATGAAGAAAGCTAAAGTGGCTACTTATAGCACGGTGTTCCCCCTCTCCAGCTGCCTCTAGCTCAACCAACAGCTCTCCTACAGACACTACGACGAGGTTCAACACTTCCACACACTTTCCCGATTGGCAAAGTGTTGAAATAAACGTGTGCTCGTGCTTTGTGTTCACTTTCGACTCGCACGGCCACAGCTGTGCGCCCAAGTTGAACCGGGAGTCGCGTGATATTCCCCTTCAGAGTCAGAACCGGCAAAACATTCACAAGACATAATTTATTAGCCATTTTGGTGTTTTTTTCCTTCCAAATCTCACCTCAACTGAACCGCACTCTCTGGCTGCTCAGGCAGCAGTGATGCAGCATTTGAGTTACTCGGAGCTCCGGCAGGGCGGGGTGTGAGTTTATAAACGCACCCACAGTTCAGAGCGTGAGTTATAACTGCCCACGTATAAAATTTAAATAATTACAGTCAATTTGTCGGGCCGGGCTGGTTTCGGACACAAGTGCACGGGTTTGGGTCATGTCGGTTTTCATTTTTGGGGGGTCCCGATCTGGGCTGTAATGTAAATATATCTAGAGTGGACAAAAGTCTTTTTATAGATTTTCCTCCCCTAAAATTGGGTGCGTCTTATATTCTGGAGCGACTTATACGGCGAAAAATACGGTAAATACTGACAGATACTTTAATGTACCTTGGTATCCTGCCATCTGTGTGAAATATTGTATTGTTAACAATACTGTATTGCTAACAATATCTTATTACTATAAGAACAGGGAATCCTCATTCCATTGTTGAATATTGTTGCTTTGAGGCAACATGGCTATTTTAGCCCTCTACAAAACAAATGTTAAATGAAAACATAATCAACAAAGGAAAGTGAAATGAGAAGTTACCCAAAATTGTGAAAATATTTTTAGGTCATAAAAATCCTCTGGATAATGTCACTTCTTCACAGTTTCGTGGAGCTGAAAAACATGCCTGAGTGCAGATGAGGAAAACGGCTGGGACAAGTCATATGTTCAAATACAAACAGATTATTTGCTTCCTATACTTCCTCCAGATTAAAATGAGCATTTATATTGGTGTATGATTTATTTTTTTGTGCCCGTGAAACTGAGGGAAATTGTGTATGCTATGCAATTGAGGGCAAACCTGTGTGTTTATACTCTGGAATTTATTTTAGAATACATGTCTTAACACCAGTGAAATTGCTTCTTTCTTTCTTTCTTTCTTTCTTTCTTATGGAATTTATTTTAGAATCCATGTCTTAACACCCGTGAAATTGCTTCTTTCTTTCTTTCTTTCTTTCTTTCTTTCTTATGGAATTTATATTAGAATCCATGTCTTAACACCAGTGAAATTGCTTCTTTCTTTCTTTCTTTCTTTCTTTCTTATTTTCTGTCTTTCCATCCCTTCATTCTGGGACAGTAGTCGTAGCCTGTATGGTGACCAGGCTGAAGTAAGGAATGGAGGGAGAAAGCGTGAGAGAAACAAGAGGTGGACAAAAGTAATTGGACATTTAACTTACGTGGAAAAGGCAGAAAACAGACGGTATCTAGTCCTACAAGTTCGACCCTAAGTCGAACCCAGAGCAAGAAGAACACAACACTTCGTGTGTGCCGGTAAACATAGCTTATCTGTACTTGTAAAACTTGCAGACCTAACGGCGGCAGTGGTGTTGGGGCGAAGTGGAGCGTTTTTACATTCGGTATTTACATTCTAGCACTGCAGGGGTTCAGGTTAAATGATGCAGTATGAATATGGGTTTACCTTTACATTTTCTTTGAGGGCAATTGTTTTGGGATCATATTTATAAATAGGCGTTTATAGGCTTTTTAATGACATCACTATACTCAAACGTAACCCGCGCGAAAAGCAGGGAGGTGGTCAATACAGCTTCCAAGTAAGGGTGAAGCCAAAAATAAAGGATGCAGTGTACTACTTAAAAAGACAACTTTTTTCCTCACAGGGAGCTTTAAGCGTGTTTTCACAGGATTCCAAGTGTGCCACAGTGCTAGAGCACAGCATTCT
Organism: Rhabdalestes septentrionalis; assembly: GCA_037832545.1. NCBI lineage: Eukaryota > Metazoa > Chordata > Actinopteri > Characiformes > Alestidae > Rhabdalestes > Rhabdalestes septentrionalis. Next base: position 6,518 of record JBBMFX010013913.1, on the reverse strand, counting down.
AGACCAAAATTACCAGGGGGGCCGATGGGGGGTCCAGTGTGTTGCGCGTGTGTTCGGGTGGGGGTGCGTGTTGTGCGTGTTTTCGTGTGGTTGGTGCGTGTTGCCCGTGTGTTCGGGTGGGGGGTGCGTGTTGTGTGTGTGTTCGTGTGGTTGGTGCGTGTTGCGCTTGTGTGTTAGCGCGCATGTGTAGCGCTTTAAGTAGTCCGTCTAGAACACACGTAACGTTAGTTTCGTTCTTCGAGCCAGCGCATGTCGCGATAAGATATTTATACTTAAATATTTGGCTGTTCGGTGCAGAACCGTGTAGAACCGCCTATGCTTCTAAACAGCCAACAGCCATAAACGGTCCCTGGCTGATGCAGTGTTCATTTCTTAACCTCCAGACCAGAGTGATGAAGTGGTGGTGCTCTTTAAGGTTCTAGAAGCAGATATCTTGAATGCCATTGCCAACTGCATGATTTTCTAGAACATCTGCTTGGCAAATGGAGACACAAAAGAACTGGAGTATACAGACAATGACTAGTCAGTCGAACAAAAACACTGCACATAAGGATTTAGGATGTGTATTTCAGTCTCCTTGTGTCCCCTCTACAGTTGTTTTCTCTCTAATCCATCCTCTGGTGAAACTGCAACAGCTTTCTCTCTCTCTTTTGCCCATAACACCAAAGTTTGTGTCTCCAAACGCTTGTTTCATAGCACCACATAGTAACACACATTTGCATCAGAGACGCATCGAGTTATTATTTTTTATTCCAACTATTTTTTTCTTCCCCTACTGTTTTGGAAATTAAAAATAAAATACAGTTTTAATACACAGGTGGCGCTGAATGTTGAGTAGTTGGAAAAAAGTCTGCCACAATTAAATGTTTACTTCTATTTGTTTAATTTAATCTACACAGCATGCCAAAGATAAAACAGCTTGATATACATAAAATAATATTTTTGCACCAACAAACTGATTCAAAACAATGTATAAAGAAACGTGTGTGCTCAAGACTTTGCAGAATGCTTTTTGTTTATATTTGTATTTCATATATGAATTTTTATGTATGTATTTCATATATGAATGACTGCATATATTATAAATGCTACTCACCAGTTGGTGTCATTTCTTATCACATCTCCTTTTGACACTTCAATAGATTTGACTTTGCAGGTTTATTCATAGTTATAGCAAACTTATTTGGAGAAATAAAGAAAGAAGGGCCTATGCACGCTCTGCTTTGGAGAACAGAGAGATCAGTGCATGGAACTGGGTGGAGCTCACCAAACAAGTTGGGAATAATATGCAGGGTCATGAAAGTGATGGATGGTTGGGCTCAAAATCAGTCCAACACAGTTTCATTATTTCCCTGATCAGGCCAAATCAAAATTATTTATACGGCGCTTTTTATAGCTAATGTCACAAAGCAGCTTTACAGAATGTGGGTCTGAGCCAAAGACCTAACATAACCCAACTCAATGTCCTCTGACTGACACCAGATAGCAAAAAAGAATAAAGGGATATTGCTTTGGGATCTATCCATCTATCTATCTATCTATCTATCTATCTATCTATCTATCTATCTATCTATCTATCTATCTATCTATCTATCAATCTATCAATCTATCTATCTATCTATCTATCTACCTACCTATCTATCTATCTATCTGTCTGTCTATCTGTCTATCTGTCTGATGTATCTGACAAGTACTCAATATTTTATGGTCTGTCTAACAAGTTATTTAACGCTAAAGGGTAAAACACCTTGTTTTGAAGAGACATATAAAGTCCACTCACTTTGTGTTGATTGAGGCGTTAACAGCACACAGTTTCTTCTGGTTTGCTTATCACTGGATAATATTTTAATCTTCAACATGATAATGATCCCAATCATTCAGCCCAAAGAAAAGGAAACAGTTTGATAAAGATGTCTTGTCATCGCCAGTTTCCAGATCTTTCTCCCAGTGTGCTACATGGGCGAGTTCTAAGTTCTAAATGAGTGTCCAGCAAATGAAGTCGAACTGTTTGCAGGCTTAAAAAAGTGTTTGGACACAAGTTATTTCCAACAATTTGCTGGAAAGATGAGGTGAATCTGTACTGCTGTTACAAAGGTGGTTTTGATAAAACTCCTGCAGAAACCTTCACATCCATTAGCACTTACAGTGTATAATGATATCATATTTGTAATGTTTATGTAATACATTTTTGAAAAAGCAGCCAAATTAATATTTTTTATAATCTGAGGGTGGGCCCAAATTTCTGGTCTGTGGTGTGTCTGTGTATGTGTGTGTGTGTGTCTGTCTGTCTGTGCAGATTTATATTTTTATTGCATTTTTGGAAATTGTCACAACTTTATTGGAAATGGGGTGTGTACCATTCAAAACCATAATGTGGTTGTATATATGCTAAAGAAAACTTTATAAATACATTTCCATGTGGTTTAGTTGTATGACAGTAACTGAGAGACAGCGGGAGACAGCAGTATATGTCTGTCAGTATAAGATATACTACAGCCAAGAGGAGATTGCGGTCAGAGACCAAAACTGGACACATGGGTGCAGCAATTTAACATGCCAATATGTGTATTATATCACCCTAACCAAGTTTGAGGACTGCTGTATTATGGAATGTCAATCGTACAAATAAACACTGGGATCAGTTTAAGGGAGATAAATGTGATTTATTTACAGTGGCGGTGAATGAAACCAGAGGTCAACTCCACTCAACCACCGCCAGGGTGTTTAAATGGAATTCTAGTGAAGTCAAACCGGTGCTTATAGTCAAAAACATCACAATAGTTCATAGGATGTATTGAGGTACTCTTGATTTATATGAAATTGTAGAAAAAACGAACATTTCTTGTAAAATGCTGGTCACTGGGTAACCTTATTTATTTAGAATTGGGAGATGGGGGATTATTAAGGTTTGTTAATGCCCTCTTTTCTATACGTTTCATGAACTACTAAATAAAACAAAAAAAGTATTAATACAAATATCATAACATAAATAGTACTTGTATCTACAGTATATCATTGTGTTCCTGGTGAAAGCCCTGGTTTGACTTAATTAGATCATCATTATGAGTGTGTTCTCTATACCAGCTCACAAAATATCAACTACTTTTAAACTTTTTTTTACTGCTTTCTTGTTTCTTTGCATTTATTGTGTCGGAGCTCAGAGTGTGTGTTTAGAAACACACCCACAGTTGAGAACGTGTGTTATAACGGCCCACGTATTTAAAAAAATTGGCGGTTTAAATCGGGCTCAGGACGATAATTACAGTTAATGTGTCGGGCCGGGCTGGACTCGGGCACAAGGTGCCCGGGCTCGGGTCGGGTCGGGTCGGGTCTCATTTTTTGGGCCCGATCTAAACTCGAATACATAGGTTTTGAATACTCAAAGGAATAAAATTTTTTAAAGCAAACTTTTTTTTGACAAGAAAACGGCCTTTGTGTTTTACAGCAACCACAAAATCACACATTGCATTTTCTCACAGAAACGCATCTTGTTATAATCTTGTTATATTGCCAACTTCCTAATTAATTTTTTTCACCAGCAGTCAGTAACAGGTTCTAGATGCCTCCAGCCACTGCTTGGATTTGCGAAATTCCACCAGAAGCTCATCTGATTTGATTTAATGAAGAATTGACTGAGCCAAACCCTGATTTCAATGGATGCAGTTTTTGATGGAGACAAGCCACCAATAATAAAATACATGAAATTTGAGTTTCTTTTATGTCTTTTTAGAAACAGCACTTACATTAATCTTAAATTAATGAAAGTGTCTGAGTATGAGACTGTCCGACTTAATTTGAGGTGATGCCACTGGGCATGAGTGTACAGTAGGTTTCTGAAGTTACTGAAAGCTGCTAAACAAAATCAATATTATAAATATGTGAAAACAAAACTGTTATTAATTTTTTTCTGCAGTCAGTCTTGATTGAACAAAATGTGACCTAGCATCAAATGTAAACTCTTTAAGGAGACATCCAGACATTTCTATTATTATTTATATTATACAAAATGCCTCATGTTATAAATGATGTACACACAAAAATTGTTTTACAATATAAAGAACAACTGGTCTATGATGGGGGAATTGTTCATGTTTAGAAAGGGATGTGGCAACTGAGTAAAAGAGGACCTTCACATCAGTCATGTTGTGTTCTTGCTCTGAAAAATATTGTCTAGGAAAAGCTGGCAAAGCTGATGCTTATTCCTGAAGTATGGCAATGAGAGCATCAATAAACTGACAATGCAAGACGAGTTGTCCTGACTGTGGTTCACTTAATAGAATAATTGATTCCGATAATGGTAATATTATTAAACAACGGAATTCCACTAGAATATCCACCATTAAAAAAACTCCAGGCTAATTTAATATTACCGAGGTCATGAAATAACATTGACATTTCCTTTCGAAAAATAAAAGTAATCTCTACCTATTCATTAACACAAGATGGCAGTATTCCTTTTCTATTCCTTTTTTCCTCAGAGGAAGTGGGAGCAATATTCCAAGGGCTTTGGTACTGCAGTATAAGTCTTAATACATGAATTTTCTAAATTACTTCACATCACTGACTTCCTGAACAGACCAAAACCATGTAGTGTAAATTTAATTAAAATGGAAAACAATTTGCCTTTCATCATAGCAGAATTAAGATTAAAGGGCCTCAATGATATCAGCATTTGATTGAGTGTGAACAAAGTACATTAATTTCCCAAATTATATATGAAAGCTAAGCTGCCAAAACAGCCTCTTTTTGAAAACAGCGCTTCCTGATATCATGAGCTGACATGTATCAGCCTTTTTGCAGTTTATTCCCATTCATTCACCCTGACGTTATAAGTATTACTTCAAACTCATGCAAAGATTGCTTTTTGAACACAATAAAGGACAAAAAATGGGAAATATAAATACACAGATATGAAAAGCATAGTAAGACGTCTGATGTTGTGCCACACAAAAGGAAAAGAAGTCCAGGGAAAAACATAAAACGCAAAAAAGTGTACAATATTGGCCATTTAAACCAAAGGTTATTGTCTGGCCAACACCACATGATTAGTTCTAAACGGTGTGTACCATAATTAAAAATTTCCCCCCTTTTTTTTTGCCAGAAGAGTTTCCACATAACAAATTGCTGGAATGAAACACTACACACATTCAGATTATGCTCACATACAGGAGCCCCAAACACAATTTATTAAAAAAATTCTCACAAAAGAAAAGAAAAATGATCACTAAACAAGTGTACAATGGAAGGTGGTGTGTCCTTTTTGCATAGAAAAAGCAGAGCAGAAAACTTCCCATGCTATTGTCACAACTAAATAAATGCATTCTCTTTTTCTGTATTACATCACGCTCTTGGTTAAGCTGTTTGCTCAGAACTCCTGGCAATCTACTGTACAGGAGATTTGCTGACCTTGAACATGTTTAACCTTTAGAACATGATCAGCACACAACCATGTCAGCAGCACAGAAAATGGCAAATCATGATCATACGGTAAAACAGATCCTCATTGGGAAGTTCCCCCTTTTTGTGTTGATGCTTGAGGTGTCAGGACGCCATGCTGAGCTATGTTTGCTTTTCCTGTGTAATGTAGAGCCAAAGTTATTGTCATTTAAAATCATGTAATATTAAAATCCAATACTGAGGTGTTAAAAATGTCATCCTGTGCATATGAACATAAAAATCAAATGGGAACAAATTTCTTTTATTTTAGGGTTTCAGAAACTAAAAGCCACTGAGGGAGTTTGAAGGATAACAAACACCTCGTTTGTACTGTTTTACACCATTTACTAGGGATGTCCCGATCAGTTTTTTTTGCCCTCGAGTCGGAGTCTGAGTCATTTGATTTTGAGTATCTGCCAATACCGAGTCCTGATCCGATACTTCTATATACTAAGGCGAATGGCAGGTCACTCATTGCGATCATTTGTGCTCTCTTGTCTGTGATGTCCTGCGCCTTTGTGCCGTCACGACTCGAGGCATTTTTTCTCTCCTCTTCAAATTCTCCTGCAGAGTGAGCTGACTCGTCTACGCTCTCCTCCAATCACACAACCCAGACAATGACGCCCAATTCCCTTCAATAATCACCCACAGGTGTTCTTGTGATCAGAGACACTGCAAGCCCAGCACGCTGGGCACCTGCTGCCTGCCACGCCCCCTAATCACCACCCAAACAGTCTCACACGAGTCCAGGGGAAGATCTCTAGTACTCTGGCGAGTGACGAACCTGACACAACATCGTACACCCGAGCCCTGATCGGGAGGTAACGTCTGATCAGTCTGAAACCATGTGATCGGATCGGGACCTCCCTATTTACTGAAATCAGATTTTACTGATACACTCATTTTTCTGAGTTCAGAGGGCTACTATTTTACAACTTGACTGAGGGCTCCAACTTTACAGAGAACAAATTGGAGGAGTAAAGATCAGGGCCCTGTTTCTCGAAAGCTTCTTATCACTAAGTAGGTCTTAATTTCACCTTAACCTCTCTCTTAACTTTATGGCGTGGTTCCCGAAGCGTTCG
>JBBMFX010013903.1:0-12778 GCA_037832545.1 Rhabdalestes septentrionalis | reverse complement strand
CACACACACACACACACACACACACACACACACACACACACACACACACACACACACACACACACACACACATTCATTCAATCAATCATTCATATTGTGATAATGCTCTGAAATTGGACTGCAGAAACAAATTGAGAGACCTTTGGGAAATGTTGTCCATGAGTCACATGGATGTTGGAGAGAACATCACATCACATCAAATTAGTTTAAAATAACTTTGGTGGACAAAGGTTATATTTATACATTTAAAGTAAAAACAGTAGCACTTTATAATAACGACATCCTATTCAGCATTTATTAAGCATTAGTTGAGTCTTAGTTAATATTTTATAATAGTTATTTAGTAATTATCACTTATTTCTCATCAGTTAATAATTTATAAACACACCTAATAATATTGTGTGTGATGAATAAGTCCATTTTACAAATTTATTATTTTAACTGAAGAAATGCTTAGGAAATTATTTATTAAGCATATATAAGTAGATTTACTTAAGTACTATTCATCATTTATTCAGCATTTATTAATATCGTTGTTCAGTATTAGGTAAACATAAAAAAATTTAACATTGTTTTATTTTGTTACTGTTTAGTCTTACATGTCTATCCTTCATGGATGCAATATTTCACAGGCCTTTATTAAAAGTAGTTTGTTTGTGTATGAATACATGCTTTACAAACACTTACCAAAAGCTGGACGCCTGCTAGTTGGATAGTTAAGTATATATTTTGGAGCTTTCTAAAGTGTGTCTTGTCTGTGTTTTACAAAACATTTACAAAATACTTATTAAGGCTTGTATTACTTAAAAGCCATACAAACTACATTGAAGACAGTAAAAGTCAGGAAACCACACCATAGACTGGCAGAAAATATACAATAATTAAATTGAAAGACATAAAATTAATATGAGAAGACAACGAACCTTACAGAAAATATAAAATACACAGGTGAAAAATTAGCTCACTTGCAGAGGATTCATTGATTTTATGGTAACAACCCAAAAGGCACAAATTTTAAATCATGACCAGGCCTACTTGTATTTGTAATCTATAGTTACACAATGTTACATCTAATTGATTTTATATACCTTAGTTAAATTTTTTGACTCATTAAATGTAATAAATAAGCATGATAAAAGGAGTACAATTCGGTGATTAAAACAGGCAATTATTATGTAATTAATTGTAAAATCATTTTTTATAGAACAAGGGTGCTAGGTTTAAAACCCAAGTTGTTAAAAAATTTTGTTCTAATCAGAATAAAAATAAGTATTAAGGAGGTGAATAATTTTGATTAGTCAAGTTCATCGAGCAGATCCAGGGCCCATCCCATACAAGCCTGTAGCACACTTTCCACAAGTGTGTTAGACCGGGTTAGAAAACATAATTTCTCTGGATATACTTGTGTATACATGGAGAGCTAGAGAGAGAGATAACTTTAATAAAGGGGGTAATCTGGAGTTGAGAGAACCCGGAGAATTAGTTGAACTTGAATGTAGACGGATTTGGTAAGTTGCTAATTAAGCTAACCTCATAGAGTTAGTGTAATTCATCCAGTTCTGCAAAGCCAGACCACAGAGTGTAAAAGTGGATATGTGACTTATACCTGGTTAAGATTTGTGAATGTTAGTTTTGTATGCAGATGTAGCTGTTATGGTTATGTGGCTGAAATCATTATGTTAATCTTAATTTAGGAAATGAGAGAAGGATTTTAAGTATATATATATGTAAAGCATAGACAAGACCCAGTGTACATAAGCTCCCAAAACTTATTTAAGTATCTAGTCATAACTATTAAGTTTATCATGCATCCTACTTTTGGTAAGTGTTTGTAAATCATTTATTTATACACAAACTACATTTAATGAAGGTCTGTAAAATATAGCATCTGTGAACGGTCATCATGTAAGCCTTAACTGTAACGTAATAAAACAATGTTAAACAATTTTTACCAAATACTGAACAAAGTAATGCTACTTACAGATGCTAAAAGAAGTTAAAATAATACATTAAATAGATGGACTTACTAATCACACACAAAACATTAATTAATATGTTTATTAATGATTACCTGATGAGAAATAACTGAGAGTATTACTAAAAATAATTAAGGTATTCTCTAAGGCTTAACGAATGCTTACTAAATGCTTAATAGGCAGTCATTAATATAAAGTGCTACCAGAAAAACTATACACAGTAACCCTGTGCTCATTGCGGACGTTATGTTCCGAGAGCACCAACTTCTTGTGCTGTGGTTGAAACAAAAAGCCTACAATTCCTGTTTTTATAGTGTAAGAGAAAGTGATCATTCTGTCATATATGAACACACCACAGCACAGTGTGAACAGCACAACATTCTTCCTCTGAACTTAACCCATTCACAAAGTGAAGCAGCTGGCAGTCAGGAACACAACGCATGGTAAGCAGCGTGTGGGGACGGTATCTTGCTCAAAGGAACCTCAAAAGGTGCCTAGCAGTCTTGGGATTCCACCCAACAACTTCCTGATTGCAGGGCTAACGCTCCAACCACTAGGCTGCCTGCTGCCCTAAAACATACATATGCCCCCAAATATGCTCCCCAATCTCTTACAATTCATTTAAAACTCAGCTTAATACATTACCCTGAAAAGAAATGTAAAGGTAGACCTGTATCTGTACCGTACAATTTACACTGACTTCTCGCAGTGCTAGAGTGTAAATACTGAGGTAATAACCCTGTATAGACTGTATAGTAATTCATGTATGGGTGCTAAGCACCCCATCATAAACAAACCAGTACAAGGACGTGGGGGCACGGCAGAGGCCCTGATATCCAAAGGCAAAAAAAAGGAGGATATCTGTAGCTTCCATGAAAGACTGAATGGTTCTCAGACAAATATCCACGATAGACTGAACCTGTAATAGCTGAACCACGTAAAAATTGGGGTTACTGGATTGGGTAATATGATCATGATTTTTCTTTACTGTTCTATCTAAAATCTAATCCAAACATGATTAAGACTTTTTAGTATAATTTTGTGGAATGACAGCAGAAAATATCATGTGAAAACACATTTGTTTGTATAGTTAGAATTTAACTGAACTGATCTGAACTGATATTTGTTAATATACTGAAAATAATGCACACCACTTTTTTTTGCTAAAGAGTGCTTTACTGACTGATATGATGACGTCATCAACTGTGAACCATCAAGAATGTGTCACTTTTCAATTGTGACCATACTTTTACCTTTGAGCTCACTTTGAAGTTTTGAATCTGTAGTCAATGCAATATCCTATGGAATAGTTTTGGAAGAATTTTTTTTTTTCAGTTACAGAAAAAATGGACAAATCAACACACACAGAGGAATTGATTCCAGGTAAATTTCTACATTCACATGGTCTTTGTCACTGAAATTGTTCAAAGAACTGCATGAGTTCAACATAACTTTAGTGGGAAAAGACTATATTTATACATTTGAAGAAAAAACTATATCAGTGTAGTGCCAGTTCACACTGAAAAGAACTAGTTCAAAGTCAGTTTATAAAAAAAAGAAACAATTTCACATTAAACGTTTTATTTTGAATTTCACAGCTCAAAAACGAACTTGTTCGCGTTTGTTTTATTTTCACATATTCGATACATCATCCTATCTGTCCAACCCCTGAAAAATCACAGACAAATACATTAAAAAACATTGCTAGCCTGTAATCATTAGTGATGTGTCATGCACTCTAAGAGACAATGCTTTAAGATGAATCAGAAGAGCCTATGATTTGCAGTTAACCAGAAGAACCGACTTCCATCAAGTGAGATCCATCACCCCACCCCCATTTTTTCCCCTTTTGCTGCTCAGTACTCTGTGTGGCACATCTCTTATCACAAAATTGGCAAAATTGTGGTCTTCTGGCCAATCATATATGTGGATAAAGGATTGTAAGGGAGGAGACTGTAATCAGCAAATGTAAAACTCAAGCTGCGTTCAGTCTCGCAAGAGTGAACGTCACTCACGTGTAGTTCATCATTTATGAACTGATTTGTTCAGTTCAGGGTTCACGAAAAATAGGAAATCACAGTAACCCCGTGCTCACCCACTTATTGTGAAAACCGCATTATTGAAATTCTAATCTTTCATGGGGCCCAAGATTTCTGGCTGCGCCCCTGAGTAAAAGTGAAAGTGACGAGTCTTATTCCTAAACACACCACAGCACGGTGGAAACAGCACAAAGTTTGAAATTTTGAATCAGCCGTCAATACAATATCCAATGGATTACTTATTGAGGATACTATTTGTTCAGTTTCAGAAAAAACTGACAAATCAACAAACACAGAGGAATTGATTCCAGGTAAATTTCTACATTCACATGGCTTTTGTCTTTTTTCCTTTAACATTTGCACTAACTGCTCTTGTTCCTTTTGCAGACTGGGGAAAGATGCTTGCCTGCAAAGGTAACACAGTGCTCATGCTTTATATGTAATGATAAAATAAGAATTGCTTTGGACCCCATTCTATAGTAAAACTAATATCCTATATAGGACTGTAGAATGCAGTATTTATATAAAATGTAATCACATTTCTAATCTCTTTATTCTTGCAGTGGCTATCAAACCAGATGAATCGACTTCACGTTTTTTTGATGTACAATATGACAAGAATGTGTCGAAAGTAACACGTAAATCAAATGCTGACAGTGGGAGTGAACTTATTCATGTTCTGTGTAAAGAGAGGTTTATTTCAGGCCAGAGTTACTGGGAGGTGACAGCACTGAAAAAGCAACGAAAAAATAATAATAAATGGCCACCATGCTGGTATGTGGGGGTAGTCAGTGACTCAGCTAAGAAGACGACAAAAATTGATTTAATTCCAGAGAAAGGCTACTGGGTTTTTCATTATGAGAAAGGTAAAGGTTTTTATGTTAATGACCCCTCTCTGACCCCTGTTCTGGTGAGAGACCGCTTTAATAGGCTGGGAGTGTTTCTAGACTGTGATGAACAAACACTGTCTTTTTACGACTGTGATAAACGATCACATCTCTACACTTTCTATAATGTGGATTCATCACAGCCACTGATTCCAGTTTTAAGTCCTGGAGACAAACCTGGTCATACAATTTTAATATGTCAGGAAAATGTGTGAAAATTAGGAACTAACGTCGATATCTGTTCCAAAATTAGTTCACCATGTCCAAGACTGTGTATAATAATATTCACTTCAATTTTTAATGTAAAGATTAACTGTTGATTTATAACAGTTTGGGGGAAAATGTTTCATTTGATATTGTCTGAGTGTAGATAAAGAGGCAGAACTATGTTTTGGGGGTATTTACACTACTAAGATCCTGACTACACAGATCCTGTCACAAGTTTACACACCCCTGGTTGAATCCAAAGGGTATTCATTTAGGATAATACATGTAATGATACAAAGTGCATTTCTATTGTTTATTATATTGTGCTCATGTTTAGCTATTACCTTAAATAACTGTCCAAATCTTGTCATTCTTCTACATTCTATCATTACTATGATATCACAATACAAATTGTCCACTGCTGCTTTCCAGACAGTGTGTATGAATAAGGGGGGACTGAACAAAAGGCAGAAGAGCCTCTTTGGCGCCAATAATTCATGCAGTGTTTATTTACTGAGAGCTACAACAACACATCACTGTGTTCCTCGATGTTTAACACAACACTGAACTTTAGCTGTAAGCTTTGCATCTTTATGGAGTTATAAATAAAACATTATAATACATTTAGTATTCTTTCATAGGACTAACTAAAAGCTCTTTTATTTATTGCATCAGAAACATGTTTTTTTGTTTATTTTAAAATCATTTTTTGAACTCTTTAATTTAATTGTTTCCATTTCAATGAATTAAAATGAATTGTCAAAAAATCCTACATTTTTACTGGTGTTTGTTTTCATCACGCTGACAAAAAGGTTCACCCTAAAACATTTCTTATAGTTTAAGTTCTTTTTGCAGAAGGAAACAGTTGCAACTGAGCAGTAGCAAGAGAAATCTGGTTCAACATAATCAGAGATGAAACCCTCTCAAAGTCACTGTTGAAATCAAAGGCAGTTTCTAAAGATTACTTTAACCTCATAATTTCTAATTAAAGATCATTATTAACCTTCACTGGTACTGAAATAAGGTGTAAAGTCCATTTGTCTCACGTTAATACACCACAGCACTGTATAAACCTGCAACGTATCACCCAGGGAGAAGAGTGAGTAGACAGCACCTTGCACCATTACAGTAGTGCAGGCATGCCTAAAGTCCAACCCGTGGACCAAGCGTGTACCGCTGTCAGATTTCATACAGCCCACAGCTTCGGTCCTATAATGAGGCATTTATGGTTCGCTAGCTGTGTCAGAAAAAATACATCATAAAACTATTAAAAATGCAATTCTTCATTTCACCACACGGTGGCACCATTCTAATGCTGTCCACTATCCCTCCCTACTGATTGAGACTGATGTCATGTCTTTATCGTTGTGCTGGTAAAAGTTATAAGAAAAAGAAAGTTAATTTTTGGACATGCAATTCTGAAATTAGCCACTAGGGCTAAAATGGAAGGTTGTGAGAAGTGTCTACTGTCCCTTTTCTATAGGCCCTTTAACTTCCGCTGAGAGCGAGCTCTCCCGCCTTAATGCGCATTGAGACGTGAAACATGATCAGTGTTGTCCTTTTGGCGGTTACAAGTTTAGAATTTTTTTTAGAGCAAGTCGTTTTGAAGTTATTGCCGTTTATTGCCGACTGTGTGACGAATATCGAAAACAAAAACAACTTTACCCCACTGTTTTTGATACAAACTCGTCAGTAGTCCTGTAATATGTGAGGTGGAACTTCCACCCATCAGACTGGTTTGTCTGGCACGTTTGACAGCTGCTCAGCTAAATTGATATCTGGGGAATTTATGGGGCAAGTTAACACAATTAATTCTTTATCATGTCCCTAAAACTGAATGGTTGCAATGTGGAGATGAAAGAGGAACTGCCATTAGGGAACATCATAAATATGAAGTTTAAGTGGTATCCATTACGTAGGTGGCATATGTAAAAATCTTCACTGATGCAGGACCCAAGGTTTCAGCAGTTCAGTTTGTGATATTTCTTCTCTTCTGTGAGACAGGATCAAATGGGCTAGCCTTCACTCCTCATGGTCATTACATAGTTCATTAAATAGTGTGCGGTAATTAGTAACTGAGAACCCCATTAACTGATTTAGTTTATTTTCCGATGTAAATATGTATTAAATGCTGCTGCTTTATTATTCTGATAAGATCATTGTCTTTCATAATATGGTGAAATACGCAGTAGTTCCAATAATTATCTGCTAAAGGTGACCTATTATGCAAAACTCACTTTTTAAAAAAGTATAAAAGGCTTTATAATGGGCTTACAAAACATGATTGTGAAGTTCTCAGCACAAAATCAGACTCACAAAGAGTTATCATCAAATTTATTCTCCATAGTTTCAAAACGAGTCGTTTCAGACTCTGTCCCTTTTATGCAAATAAGCTGTCGCTGGCCTCGCCCCACACACCCCATGCTTAATCTGTGCATTTACCTTCTGGATTTTATTTTAGAATCGATTTCCTTTATACAAGTGAGAGTGTCTCTTTCTTTCTTTCCTTCCATCCCTTCAGTCTGTGACAGTTGTCCTAGCCTGTGTGGTGACCAGGCTGAAGGATGAAAGGGAGGAAGAAAGCCCGAGAGATTAACTCGGTGCTCAAAAGTATTGGGACAGTTAACAAAAGGGGAAAAGGTGTTAGTGTACGGAAATAAAAGATGCATTTTACTTTGGGATTTGTCTATTTTCACGCTAATTTCTTTGCTTTAACCAATAGTGGAGGTTGCTTTATTGTGTTTTGCGTGAGTTTTTACCACTGCAGTGCTCAGGTACGGCTGAACTCGGCAACCTAAAGCTTCAAAGACCCAAGATGGTGGCTGAAATTTGTGACAAGTTACAGGTTATTGGGCGGGTTCTCGACAGAAGAGGGGCGGTTCTATGCAAATTGGCCCCCATCTGACCAGGTGAAAGGGCTTGAAAATGTGAAGACTAAAGCTGGTGATATCTTTTAATGTGAGAGCGATTTTGTACAGAGAACTTCATTAACATGTTTTGTAGCCCATGCACTGGGCATCAGGAAGTCCAAGGAATTTGTTCACATGAGCCTGGACACAGGAAGAGAAATGTAATTAACACATGTGATGAATTAGCAGATGAGTAACAGGTAAAATGCATTCAAGTCACTTTTCTTCTTCCTACTCCTAGATGTGGAGCAAAAAAAATTACTGGAACAATTGCTCTATTTTGATGTGTATTTTTCAATGAACTAAAATGAAATAAATGTCACAAAACATAAAACTTTTACTGCTGTCCTTGTTTTCATCATACTGACAAAAAAGGATCACAGTATAATATTTGTAAGAGTTTAATCACCTGTTGGAGAAGGACATTTGCAAGTAAGCAGGGGTAGTGTGTGGGGACGTTACCTCACACCAAGATGTTATAGTAGATCCTTTAATTCCTGTAATGTGTAAAATGGAGACTCCATAGATCAGACTTGTTTTTCCTGCACTGAGATCTGGGGAATTCAGAATATGATTTAAAACACCTTGAATGCTTAAACGGAACAGTTGCAGTATGGGGCACTGTCCTGCTAAAAGAGGACCTGCCATTTGGGAACACCGACCCATGAAGTTCTGAAATTGCTCTGCTACAGAATTCACATAGGTGTGACATGTCAAAGTCTTCACTGATGCAGGACCCAACGTTTCAGCAGTTTGTGCCACAGCAGATCTTGGATCAAAATTCACTAGCCTTCACTCCTCATGGTTATTACATAGTTGCTGATAAAGTACCTGGTAATTAGTAACTGGCTACTCCTTTAACTGATTTAGTTAATAATGTCTACAGTATTTACAGTATTTCTGCCAGTCCACCCCTACATATGAGCAAATCGCTAGGGGGGCTCTGGCGACTCGCTAGGTGGATGCCCCGCCCCCCTTAGCGTCCGAAAGCCCCGCCCCCCTTAGCGCTGGCACTGTGTTCCATCTACCTGTTTGAAAAAATAATAACGTAAAACTTTCTTAACAGTTTCATGACTCTTAACAGTTGAGACACAACCTTGAAGAAGTTAAATTGTAGCCATGCAATGTCTGGAAAGTACATATTGCTAGGTATAAGCAGGTGTGTTAAACTTGTTATTTGTTCATTGTGTTGTGCTGTTCGCAGTGCTGTCCATATTCAATTGTAAATATATTCTAAAATTACTTGGTGTGTCTTTCATTTGGTTTCACTCAAAATAGCACTACAGCAGAAATGACAGAATTTAATTCACTGCTTTGCATACAATGATGAACTTTTAATAAATTAGTCACTGCTTATAGAGGTGAATTGGTAAATTGGTAGGTAATTACACAGATGTTTAATTTTGCACAAACAAAATGGTATGGTATAAACATAGTCATACTGAAGTGTCTGATGTGAAATACAACTTGAAGCAAATCAGAAGAACAGTCTAAAATTTTTAGTTTATAGCACACCTGCATTACTGCACATACCTAAGCCTAATCTGAATCTGAAGTACTTGTCGTATAGTGGGGTTGACCAAGACATCTTAGTTTATATATAGAATGTAAATAAAATAAATAAATAAATAAATTCTACGTGTTGTAGACATCATGACCCCTGGTTCCATTCGCCACCATTGTGCAGCAAAAGCCGCCAAATTGAAAATATAAAAATTAGAGATATTCTAATATTCTAAACCCTTTTTTTTTTTTTTTTATCCGACCGAAACAGTGATGATGCAATGACAGAGTTGTGTAGAGATGTTTGAAGGGGCGGGTGCTCAAAGTTAAAAAGAGGCACATAGAACCAGGCTGAATTACAACACACCACATTCATCAAGAATCTACTATGGAATCACATCAAACTATATCTAAATTTAAGCATTTTGTCATATTTGAAACTTAATTGTAATATAATCTGTTTCTTAATGTATTTTCTTCAAAATACAGTGTTATAATAATCCATGATTGTGGATATGCATATTAGCTAGAAGCTAAGGACTACTGGTATTTGTGCCCTTAATAGAAGCACAGATGTTTTGTGGCGCTGTTGCTCAGTGTACATGCAGCATGGTTGTTTGTTTTAATTCACCAGTTGCCACAAGACAACTTAAAAACTTGCACATATTAACCTACTACAGTAACCCAACACTCATACTCGGATCAGCAGTCCCGATTTCAGTCTCACCTCTGCACATTCAGAGAAAGGGCTTGGCATCTGGGCAAAGCACTGTACCTTAACATAAGCCCTGCACAAGGACAAGGGGGCATGGCTAGTGAAGCCAAGGCATCACCGGTTTTCATGGTAATATATAAATGCTCGTATATTTTTGGTAAATTTGACAAAGTTATGATTTACTAGTTTTGTAACAAATATTAAAATTAATTCAGATATATTTCCATTTCTGTGGAGAGAAACAAAAAGTGTATCTTGGGGTGGTGAAATTCCGCTGTACACAGAGGCGGGAGGTTTGAAATTTTGGCGGCTGCTCAGAATTTCCAGAGTGTCTCGAATGTTCTTGTGTTTTTCATCTAGATCTTCTTAAAGCATAGTATTTTTATAACTAAATTAAACGAATTTATTACTTAATTTAACTGTTTATGCCAAATTAATAACTGATAGAACTTTTTTAACTGATTACATTAGTTTCTAATGTAACAAGTAGTAAAAGTTTACAATTCTGAGAAAAAAATTTCTCTTTCATCATATGGTGGCATTTGAATAAGTTCCATTAATTATCTGTTAAGTAAACTAGAGATCCTGTGTGACACCATTCCTGCACTGGGCATCATGAAGCCCAAGGAATGTGTTAACATGAGCCTGGACATGGGAATATAAATGTAATAAACAGATGTTATTAATTAACAGAGGATAAAAGGTCAAATTCATACAAGTCAGTTTTCTTGTTTTCAGTTTCTCCTACTCCTTAATGTGGAGTAGGAATATGGTAATAATTTAAAAATATTGTGATATATTTTATTACCATTATACCACCCAAGCCTTGAAGAGTATAAAAGTAATAAACATTTACAATATCAGCAGTATTTCTGCCACTCCTATTTTATCTCCCCCTGGACTCCTGCCCTCCGTCCCAGTTTCCTCATTCATGTCTTCCTGGTCATTTCAGTGGAGTCGAGAGTTGCAGGTAAACTGGTTGCAGATTTAACTCCTTAGTTTTTCAATCTTGTTCAAGAGCTTTTAATGGTACTTTAGACAAACTACAACATCTGGGATCATTTTAAAACTTTTCACAGCCATTTTACATCCTCTGTCATGTCTCATTAGCTCCACAAAAAAGGTAAGCTGTGAATTTTTACTGCAACTGCTGTCCCAGGCTTCCTAATGTACCTGGCTGGAAGCACAAAAATCAGATTTTTTAAATGTTTGTCATTTGAACTCTGTAGAATTTCTGAACAGTTTCATGGCTTATTTAGTGATTTTTTACCGAAGTGAAAGTAACATGGAAAAGTTCTGATACAACCTTGAATTAGTTAATGTGTAACAATGCAATGATCTGAAAAATGTCTCTATAGTCTTATTATTTATGTATTCTATAATGTGTCTCCTGTTCTACATTGAGCCAGCTAAACACCTCCAAGGATTATATCCTCCAAGGAACAGGCAGGTGGTGTATTCAGAAGGGATTTAATAAAAAAAAAAGTGTGAATATAAATATACATAAAATACAGAAAACACTGATTAAGAAACAAAGCTAACAACTTGTCACCTTTATAATTACACATCTAACATTTTTGGATCTACATGCAAATCTTTTCAGGCAAGTAAAGGGAGAAGAAGTAGATCAGTAGTAGATCAGTAGTAGATATTTAGTAGATCAGTCACTGCTTAAAGGAGAGTTCCACTGATTTGTAATTTGACATAATCAAAAAGGTTGAAATAAAACTTAAAGCAAATGTGAAGAACAGTCCAAAAATCAGTTCATAGCACACCAGCATTCCTAACCTTAATCTGAATCTGAAGTATTTTACAGAAAGATTTTCTACTACAGTGCTAATCATGAGGTTTAAAATACATATTGTACCAAGACATTATCTAAAATCTGTTTTTCTTCTTAAAACAAACAAAAAATATATTACTATATAAAGTTCAATAAATATAAAACCCTAGTCGCCTAAAATCCAACTACGTTGGAGAACTACATGCATGACAAAACAGTCTTCAAAGAAATTTAGCTCAGAGTTGCCATCCCCATCATTAACATTCCATATGAAAATGAAGACAACAATAGGTTCATGTGTGGGTGTGCACAGTAAAAAAAAGAAAAAAAAAGAAGCTCAACTAAAAAACAAGATGCTCAATTTTCACATAAAACATTTCATATAAATACTCTACATTTATTTTATTTACCTGGAGTATACAGTCCCTTACCAGGACTGTATTCTTCAAGTATTAATGCAATTCTTTTATTTTGTAAATAGAAATGTTTGTTCTATTGGTGGTGTTCAATCTTCTCAGTACTTCAAGTGGAGGTAATTCATTTACAGCACCAGTTTAAACATATACAACTTAAATATTACGTGAATTTAAGGATTTCAAGGATTTCAAAAAATTTCTTTTAGAAACATTCACTATGTCAGAACCTGAAGGACACATCTCAGCTCGAATGGGATCCTCCATTATCCTGCCATGTGGACTTTCCTCTCCACTGAACATTAAGAGCTATGAAGTTCGCTGGTATCGACCCGATAAACAGGAC
>JBBMFX010013884.1:0-12780 GCA_037832545.1 Rhabdalestes septentrionalis | reverse complement strand
AGAGAGAGAGGGAGAGGGAAGGAGGGGGGGAGGGGGAGAGAGGGAGAGAGAAAGAGAGATTGGGAGGGACAGAGAGAGAGAGAGAGACAGAGAGAGAGGGGGAGAGAGAAAGAGAGAGGTAGACAGGGAGAGAGAAAGAGAGAAAGAGAGAGGGGGAGGGACAGAGACAGAGAGAGAGACAGAGAGAGAGGGGGGGAGAGAGAGAGAGGGCGAGGGAGAGAGGGACAACACACTGAGAGAGCAAGATATCCAGGCATCAGACTACCCGAATGGCTTTAATTAAAAGTCCAGCTGCATAATTAAGATAATTACACATCTCATAGTAGCAAGACACGTCGAGTTGGTAAATGCAGTCAGTACTACAGTCTCACCTTGGAGACACACGCACTGAATATTTCATCAAGAGTGCAGAAAAATGAGCAAGGTTTTCATATTCATACTCAACGACCCCCTGTGGTCAGTGCGAGTATAGGCTGTACCAGCAGGTGAACAAGTGAAGAGGAGAGAAATAATTACACAAGTCAACAGGTCAAAATATCTATATTTATAGTGTTTTTCATGCTGATTTCAAATTCGTGGTTAGTTTTCCCCAAGCACGTACCCTTTTTTGTGGTGGAGCTATTTATATATAGATATATTGCATGATAATTAGCATATACTAGTCATATTAGAATCGTTTTTGAATGAACAGTGGTAGCTGACCGACACTGATCATTATATCTATGCAACAGTGTGCGCCTATCTGACTTTGCACTGAAAATATTGAAACGGTTATTGAAAAAATGCATGCAAGTCTATTGCAAACTAATATTTACTCATCTTCTTCTGTGAAACGCTTTATTACATGTCTCACTGTAAACCTAACACAACACATCTGACCAATCAGGGCTATGTACAAACACAAGATTACTTGGAACAAGTGTTTTGCACTTGGAACTCAATACTTAGTTATATGTCCAGGAGGACTTGAACAAATGATATGACGAGTGCTGTGGAGAAATTTGTTTTTTTAAAGAAATCGCCCTCACAGATCTTTTTTGCTGCAAAAAACAGATGTAAAAACATAAAAGAAACATTGACACGTACATTAAATTTTTATTGTATCTATCTTGTCAGATTTTGAACAACACATGTTTTTTTTGTTAGAATGTTTAGTACATGGAAAGCCTGGACAGAAATATGTCCTGATGCTTGACAAATCAATGAAAAAGTTGCTCCAGGGTCCCTAGTGGTGCACCAGTCTAAGCACTGACTCTATGATTACACAGGGTAAGTCCAAGAGAGTCTGAGCAACACGATGCTGGGCAGCACAGACATCTGTTAACTGGTGAAATAGAATTGGGTCGCATTGTAGAATTGGGTCGCAGTTTTCCTGTGAGTATGTTATTGTATCAGGGTTAGTTTCCTAACTCAGAAGTAGTACATGCTACCCTCTCAGTCATGGTGATAGAAGGTGGGTGAAACTGGATATGAAAAATCAAGGGGGAAGTAAAGAAAAACGCCAAGTTAATGTGTAAAACTAGACATGATAAATGAGGAGGAAAAATAAGAAACTTTGCGGAAAAACTATGTTACGTTATAATTAACATTACCACAGTCGATTACCGATAAGTTGAACAGTAATTATATTTATATGCAACATTTTTGTAGAAAACAACCATTTTTTCTATATAACAAATGGAAAACACAAAAAAAACACAAAAGAAAGAGAATAACATTCACTTCAGACACAGTGGCAGTACAGCTCGAGACAAAAATAATCCAGACACACACACACACACATACATGCTAATTAGATGTGTAATTACACATTGGATGTGTGATTACACGCAGCTGGCCAAAAACATATTTTTTTTTCAGTTTTTCAAGTGAAGAGAACTAAACACAACCCTTGTAGCAAAGCTATTTTAAAACTGGCAAATGTTACTTTTCTGTAGTATTGTTTACTAACATAAACATTTTAAGAAATAATATAGTGCCACAAATTGGGGCAACACTCCTGTCAGCATACTGCCACTTTATGACAATTTTAAAATGTAATAAACTTTCTGACTCTGCAAACCTTTTTACAGAAAAAACTCTGAAATTGGCCTGAAATGCCATGACCTTTATGGAAGGGTCATCAGAATGAAACTTTACTCATTTGCTTTATTCGTTCCTCAAACAACGACGAACTCAAATCAGTTACCGAGGTTTGAGCTAAACACAGCATACTGCATAGAACTGAAGAATAAAACACACTCACACACACACACACACACACCACAACACACAGACCCCTCCCTCACCCTACCCCTTTGAACAGCTCAGTGTGTTTGTCCTGTTCTGTTTTTGTGTTGCACCACAGTCCTGAGGGAACCTTGTTTATTTCTTACTATGTGTGTGTATGTCAGAAATGACAATAAAAACCGACTATAACGACTTGTAATATGTCATTTCGTGCATGTCCTCTGAATCATACTTGTTCTTCAGTTCAGAACTTCTCCTATTAAGCTAAGCTCTGCCATTTGGCAAGCCTTCTACCTGCAATATTTCACAGAGTATCCAGCGAAGAGGGAGCTCAAGGTTTTTGTTGGCTTCTTATCTGCTTGACTCCTTATCAGAGAACCTCCAGAAACACTACACTCGGGCACATCCACAGTTGCTGCCTATTATTCAGCACAGTAGGCCCTGCTCAGTTTGAACCAGATTCATCTCTTTGTCTCAGACTCCTGCTGTTATAGCTGAGAATTCACACACACTGGTAGGATGTTGCATGACACGCATGCCAAGTTATCCACAGGTCTGAACACAAATAAAGCAATATCTCTACAAGCTTGATGTCCCAGTTAGAGCCAGGCCTAGAATGATTAATGATGCATGATACCCCAACAGAGATTCTGTCTCAGACTTGGTATAAGGATTATTCTGTTCTTTAAGAAAAATGGTATTAAACTGGTACTCTCAAGGGTACGCCTTAAGTACCTTTAGTTAGGGAACTGTAGTTGATATCAGTATTAACTCAGTAGTGGCATAGATTCACAGAAGGAGTATTTGAAGGAGTGCATAATTAGTAATGTATAACATTTATAATAGTTGGACAAAGCCTCTGTGCATGACTATATGTTCTGTATATGTAGGGGATGGGGGTTGACTATGGAGGATCCAGGACAGCAGCATACTGTTGAGGAGCCTGACAGCCTGTGTTAAAAAAAAACTGTCATGCAACCTGTCAGATCTTGCTCTGATTTGACAGTATGTCCTCTTGGCTGTCAGGAGTGGAAAAAGTCCACGTGAGAGGTGTGAGGGTTCTTGCACAATGCTGCAGGCATTGCAAACGCAGTGTTTGCAGAATCTAGTGAATGGAGAGGTGAGTTTGTGGTCAGACATGTCGCAGCTCCAGTACCGGACAGTGATGCAGCTGGTCAGAACTCTCTCAGTGGCGGATCTGTAAACCCTGGTGAGAATGGGAGGGGAGGACTTGCTTGTATGGGCCACTTTAAGGAATTCTCTGCTGGGCTTCTGAGAACAAACATCACCCATTAATACTGTGTGAAGTCCACAATGATATCTTCATGTGAGTAAGTGTGTTTAAAAAGTGTTCAATCCAATCAAGCACGAATGAAAGTAGGAGATTGTTTTTCTCTTCTTGGATATCAGGATGGCACTGAGAATATTAATGTTGGGCCGTATATTTTTGGATCTCTAATCTGTGTTTGCTGTGACTGTGATTGACAGTGAATCGTGATAGACCTGCTGTGCATAACCTAAAAAGCGATACAGATTGTATTGAGTGAGCACATGTGAACTGCAAGGCATAATAGTTTTGCTTATTTACATATTTTCTATTATCAACATTTATTGTTGCTTGACTTGCTTAATAGACTGAACCCTGGAATCCGTGAAAGGTAACAAAATACTAAACCACTATAGGGTTAAGGCTAACATATGGCATCTCTGAAAATCAAATGATGTATTTTTGTACATGTGGCATATTCTGCAGGAAAGAAGTCTGACTTTCCATCTCACCAGCACAATCAAAGTGCCACCGCTCTGATCTCTCCCGCAAAAATCCACACTAACATATGCAGGCTGTCTACCTCATTTAAAAATGTTTCCAGCAAAATCCCTGCGCTCCATCTAACTCGTTCATTAGAATGAGACAGACATTCGAGATTTCCTCTGGGGACTCGGCACTGACATGTTTAACCTGAGCAGGAATTCTACGCTACAGAGACATACCGCTTAGAGACAGTTTCCCATAAACACAGAATGACCATTTATAGGGGTGCTTGTGTGTCATTAAAGAAAACTGATAATTAGCATATAATTAGGATACCAATATCAAGTTATTTTACAGAAAAATAAGAAAAAATAACATAATCAACCACACATCCATTTACATGTAAGCTATTTTTATTCATCTTGAATGTTTGAAAGATAACAGGTGTCAGCTAAAGTGCTGCAAAAAAAGAAACGAACTTCTGGACATGAAAATAAATTAAAGAAGATCCAACATTAAGACAGCAACACAACAGACTCACATCAAGAGAAAAAAAAGACGGATTGAGGAAGTTAATATACAGACTTTAAAGCACCACAATAGTTGAGAATATTATTTTTTATGTGAGTTTTTAAATGTGAATTTACAAGGGATGGAGGACTGTTCAGAGCAGTGAAGCAGGAACAGAAATGGCCAAGTCTCCTTCAGACTTCAGCCAATAGTGTGGAACATAAAAAACATCTGATCAGAGGATGGTAAGATTCTTTAGGCACAATTGATGCTCATAGGTTTAGCATGGAGCCATGCCATCAAGAGCTTTAAACGGAATATTAAACCTTAAATCTGACAGGTAGCCAGTGCTAGACTGCCAGTACAGGAGTGATGCTTTCTCCTCCCTTGGTACCTGATAGTAGACTCACTTCTAGATTAACTGCCACTGTGACACGATCACAACATGTTTGACAGACAGAGAGTCACAATAGTCAAAATGAGATGAGTAATGAGATCACACGGCTCCATATGGTGACAGCAATGATTTTCATTATATTAAATCCCATATTAGAACTATTCTGCATTTCGGCTTTAATTTCCAAGTTATGTAAATAAAATGCATTTACTCTTCCCTCTGCACAGCCCATGTATGGAAATGAATAAATAACCGTTTTCAAATAATAATTTTGTCACTTCACAAAACCAACACATTTACCTTTTTCAGGGGAAGAGGCCATGTAAGAATGAGTTATGGTAAATTTGACAGGAAAAGTGAAACAGAAGAAAAATATAGAATAGGTGCCTTCTAATAAAACTTTGGAGAATCAACATCTTTGGTAAATTGTAAAAAATTGGCCAAAAATAATTGGATCATTAGAAAACCTCTATTCATCAAAACACCCAGTAATTCACCCACAGATGTGATTGGGCACATTGACAAAACACTGATTAGTTAAACGTTCATTTGCACACAGCAGTCTTTTGTTATATCAGTGCATGTCAGATAATAACTGCGATACAGTTACCAGGCCCTTGAATTATTGTGCAGTTTATTTGCAGATCCCTGAAAGAGATATTTTGCTATATTTCTGAGTTACATATTGTATACAGAGCATAGTATGTAGTATATAAATATAGTACTGGGCACAGCAGTGTTTACTCATCCACTATGACATAATCTGCTGTAATTGCTGGCTGTAATTTCAGTAGGATGGTAACAATTTCACGGGTCAACAGGTCATAATCATCAGAGATAAGTTTATGTGGGGTTTGTAACGCTAATATTATACAGAAGATGCATATTATATCGGTAGCGGCAGTGTATCGGAATCTGATCGGAAATGTGGATCGGTCCATCACTAGTTAAAAGCCTGCGCTTTGATGAAACTGCATGCAAGTCCATTACAAATCTAAGATTACTCAGAATTCAAAAAGTTGATGGAAGAAAAAAAAAACTGAAAGCAGATCTGAAATCAGCACAAAAAAACTGGTTTAGAGAAATGTGTCATGGTTTCTGATGATTATCAAAAAAATTATTCTAAATTGTGTTGACAACTCAGTTATTCAATTACTAATTACGGCAAGAGTCCAACACTCCAATTTTGCATCATATACTTGATAATAATAATAATAACAAATTATTCTTTAATTAATATTAAACTATTTATAAGTCACTGATATATTGGGCCCCCTACCAATGTGCTCTCATGAACATAAACAGTGGGAATGGCCAAGCCTAAAAGCCACTGTATAAAAATGTAACAATGTAAAACTGCAGAATGAGTACTATCTTAAAAAGGAGAAAAGAATCATAGCTGACGTTTATATCTATCAAGTGTTTGGGGAAGCAGTTCAAAATTGCCATTCTTCTATTTCTCCAATGGATCACGAAATCTCATTCACTCAAACTGTACCATCATGACAACGCGTGAGGAAATTAAATGAAGAGAAATGGAGAGGCCTGAAGATATGAGCCAGGGGGAAGAAGGAAGGTGGCAGAATGAAAGAGAGTGGCCAGGAAGCGTGGGACAATGGAAATTGAAGACGACACTTCATGCTCAGACGTCTTTAGGCCTGTCTGTATCTGCCAGTTGGCTCTGGCACTCTTTTATCGGTCACCTTAATAAATTGTTCAGCAACAGCTGGCTTTTGCTTGCTGGACAGGGCTTTGACTGGAAGCTATCAGTCAGCTGCAGACACGCTGTGTCTCTTCCGACCTCATTGAGGCTGTCACTTTCTAACAGCATCCAATCCATCCAGCCACAGCTCTATTGCCAGCTGTGAATACTTTGTCTGGGAAACAGTCCAAAATTAAATAATAAAATGCAATCAGTATCTGTTGACGCTTCCTCAGCATTACTCACTCTTAGGACTGATTTCTCAGTTGTTCTGTTGCAGTTTCATCTACTATGCATGAAGTATTGGGTCATACTATACAATTTTATCATTAATGGAGTGATATAAAGATTATTCTGAAGATTAACCGAGTGGGCTTATTATAACCAGGTTTAATTTATATAAGTGTATGCTACCTTTTGAATATGATTTTTTTAAAAACACAACGGCATAGATATCAACACAGAGCTGTGAGTTCAGAGATAGTCAGTGCTTACATAAAGACAAATTACAGGCTCATTTGTTTGGTTTTAGTTCAAATAGTAAAAGTAGTTTCTAGCGATTATGAAATGTTACAATAAATCAGTACAAATGGCTTTGAACAGAGATGTTTCCATTTGTACCACTATCAAGTCACCTTGATAGTGAATGAAATATTGGTTCTTTTACTTATATTATTCCAATAGCAGTGAAACAAACACATGGCATGTTCACTATCCTGTTAGACTAGCTGGATTTGTGATAAACAGCATCTCTTTAGTCCCACTTAATCACTGTAAGTTTAAAGTCGATTTAGTGCATATAGTACCCCCTTGTGGAGAAGGTTCAGACAGTTGCATTCGATTATCGTGTTAATTCATCATTAAGCTGACTCATAGTAGTGGTGACTTTTTATTTGCTTAATTAACATGTAATTGCTAACAAGGCACATTCTCTGTCACAGTGCTACTACAATTACACATGGAACTTCTGTTCTGCATCTTTGCACACACAAGTTAATCCAGTATGTGTGAAAATACCGTATTCATCCACACTGCAGTTGCTGTTGATTGCACTGAATCTTGTCTTGTCTTGTCTCATCTAGTTGTGTTGTTACTCTTGTGTTCTTTTGTAGCTCCTGTCCTGTCTGCACTTGTGTTGTGTTGTGTTCTGCTCTTGTGTTGCACCATTGTCCAGGAGGCATGTTGTTTCATTTCACTATGTACAGTGTGTATACGTTAGAAATGTCAATAAAACCTACTTGACTTGAAAGCCTTTCTTAGAAATGACAGATTCATGCGGGCATTTGTAAATGTCTTAACTTTTGATGGAGCTTAACGTAATATCATTCTTTATTAATAAGTATTTCTAAGTAATTTTGGATCACATCTGTTGGGCCATTTGTTAAGTGTTTACACAAAAGGCAGTAAAAATTGTGTTAAAAGAGAAAAGAAAAATCAGTTTTGACATGACAGCAACAACATGTGTCCCACCTATCATACTGCACAGTGCACAGGGTAGTAGGTTCTTTAAATTGCCTGGATTTTCTTGTTTTCCACTGCAGCTGTGTTATTTGCACAGTGCACAGTATTTGGGTAATGGATATGGGCAATTAGCTAAAAGGAACAAGGAATATATCATTGCTCTCTCTTACTCGCTCTCTCTCTCTCACACTCTCTCTCTCTCATTTTCTCGCTCTCTTGTCTCTCTCTCCCCCACTTGCTCTCTTTCAGAAATATGCATATTTTGTCCATTCTGTCCTTTAATTATGCTTCTAGAGGTTTCAGCATTTCTCAATGTGTATTTCGGATGCGAAAAATAGGAAATGTTACTGCTTAATATTTCAGTTTGTTGTTGCCTGGAGACATTTTCACCACTGCATGTATAGTGCTATTCTACACTGTTCATTACAGAGAGTAACGTTAGGCAAAGACTTATATAAATGTTAAAAATAAAGGTTTGCTTAAACAGCTCCACAGAGCCTCTCGGTCTCTCTACTTCATTCAAATATTCGTGAATTCCAAACATTACACCCAAGAACTATAACTAGAGCATAACATAAGTTGTAATCTTGTTGAAACAGGAAATACTGGCCCGGGTAAAACATTCCACATTTGATGTGTGGCATGTTTTAGTGAACTGGTTAGTTTGTTCATTTGTGAATTATTACTGAACCATTACTGAAGCAATTAATGGTAACATTCCCTATATAAGAAACTTAAATATAAAACTGTCAGTTGACCTGCCCACTCCCTGTCCACAGTATTTTGTACCAAATGTTGTGAAATGTGGTGAGCTTTTTGAAGAATATCGACCAATACCCTGTTTTGACACTGGATATTTAGCAATTTAGTGCATGTTATTCGTTTTCTAATGTCAATTATTCATAATATTTAGCAAAAGTGAGCCATCAGGTAAAGCAAGACAAACATGACTGAATTGCTCTTTAAACTAACAAGAGCCAATCAAATGTGGCTATCACAATTACCTTCTAGAAGCTTGTCATTCAGCATTTGGTTTTATTTACCAATCACCACTGCAGTGGGGTGCAATTTGCATGAAATCTTGCACTGATGAAATTTCATTTTATTGTTAAAAAAGTAATTTATTGTAAAGTTAACAAGAGCTAACGTTTCAGAATCAATATGACATGTTAAAGTTTTCAACCTATTTATGCCATGATATTGTATAATATGAAAATGATTATGAATATACCAGGAGTTTGGTACCTGACTTCCAAACCACACCACTCTCCAGTTAGCCAAAAATGCAAGCCCACAGACTGAGCGGCAAATAATGAACATTAGTGTTTCACCAGCACTGACACTGATCTCAGTATAGGCAATTAAGAACAGAATTGGTTTCAGGAATAAACAACATTGTTGTGTATTTTTTAGCCCTGCATACACCCTTTAATCATAAAACACTATTTGATGTTCTGACCCTCAGGCTTAACAATCCCTGGTTCAAATCAAAACTTTTAGGAGTCCCACCTCTCTAATATGAAAACTACATGGACAAAATAAGCTCAATTCTATGGGCACTTTGAACAGAAAACTGGAATCTGTGTACAGAAAACAAAAATTTTAATGGGTGTTGTAATTATAATGTTGAAAATACATAACAAAAAATAAGAATTCCTAAAAAAAACAAAAACAAAAGAAAGATATGAAACTGACTACAATAACTAACAGTGCTCAATGTTTCCATAGTTCATAGCCTTTGAGGCTATAAAACACCATGTCAAACTGATGGGTTTCGAATTTTCTGTCCATGTACTGGCTGTCTAGTCTCTGATTAATTAAAGTTTGCATTTGTAGGCAGAGCATGAACAGGTTAATTACGTAGACGATCTCTTAATGCCACCCTTCTAAAAACTAATAACGCTGCCTCTACTTCCACTGTATTGGGGTCCAAAGGATCTCCCATGGAAAGAGAAGCCCTCTGGCAGTGAGTGTAGGTGTGAAAGGAACAGATTTGGGATGAAGTGAGGATAGTACTTCAGAGCCAAAAGCTTGGGGTGTGCAATTCTGGCACCTAATCCGAGCCTCACAGCTTCATTGAGCTAACGTACACTTGCTACATTTATGGACCTTAAAAAAACAAAGAAATGAGTAGATCTTTTACAATAAAATAAAACTATGCTATTTAAAATGTACAGCCTTCACACTATAGAAACCAACATGACCCACGCCGTGTTTGTGTTATGGACACAGACATGAAAACATATTGCTGCTGACAGAGCTGACATGAATACCAATGCCTTTCATTTCAGGAATATCTGGCAAAATTACCAAAGGATGTCTGAGCTTATATTAACAGCATGCAAGAGGTGTACTGAGCCAACTCGCTAAGAGGGTTTGGCAGCATATTACTGCTGCAACATAAATTAAGATATTTCAGCAGGTCAGAACTTATAATATAATGAAAAACTTGTAAAATAATGAAAGGAGCAACGACAAACTGCACAAACTGTAAGATATTCTAGCTGTATGTCTATTATTTCAAGCCTGTGATCTTCCCTCTGCATATTATTTATCACAAATGAATATTTTAAAATGTATCCTAATTCATTTCTGGGCAAAAACAAGAGATCATTCCGCCCTATTTGGAACAATGCCCATGTCAGAGAGTCGTACTGAAGCAAGCAAGTAACAAAGGGATTTATTACAATTTATGGCTATTCCTTGTAACTGTTCAACTGGGATATAATACTTTTCTTTTCCACAAATTCCACAACAGCTATGTTATATTTTCTGTAAAGTTCTGACCATTTTTATAGTCCTCTCTTTAATTCTGTGGTTGAAAATAAGAGATGACACAACATATTCGAGAACAGATATGTTTGAAATTTCCAGACACATATATAAAATAAGCCGAAAGCCTTAGAGGTACGACCGCAACTCTGGTGCAGAATGACAAGAACAAGATTACTGGCAAAGGAAAAGCCACTCTTATTCCGTTCAGAGCTCGAGAAATCCATTATGTGCTAAAATATCAGAAGCAGCACACCATGTGCACTTCCATAAAATCCATTCTTTATCAAACACAGCAAGCTCTCTCACTCAATATCCAATTGTTCTTAGAGAAGGAGGAAGTCGTGTTTGTCCTTGAGATTAATGCTTCACTTGCTTCGCAGCCTCTAATTTTCTATGTCCTACAAACATTGGCCAAATCCAATCTAGCCCAACATATGAAACAAAAAAAGTGGAAAGGTGGAATCTTCACATTCTTGGTTATTATAAGCATGCTGTGAAATATTCAAATTGGATTGCAAATTTTCCATTTCTGATAAACCAATAAAAGCTCATAAAATTGGCAACTAAGACGATTCCAATTACAATATTATGCACTTGAGGGTGAATATTTTGACAACATAACCATTTTTAAGTTTACTGAAGTATATTCTGATTCCGTTATTCATGGATGACATATCACTAGAAGATATTTTGGATGTTTCAGTTTTGTTTTGAAGGAGCTGGTGTCTCCATTATTCTCCGGCTGTCTAACAGCAGCACAACTGTCACACGTTTCTGCTCTAATCACTAATTCATGGACTCAGACATGCAGTCGTAGCCAAGGAAGCCGAGCTCAGCTTCTGTAAACAACATGTCAATACAACATTCGTCTTTAAACCTCTCACCGCAATGGCAAAACATCTAGGAAAAAAGAACAAAAACAAGAAAATACACTTGGTGGCATGGTGCCATTACAGACCGCACTTGCAAGCTGCTGACAATATTTTCAGTCTCAGCTTAATCAGATCTGAAATTGGTTTCTAATAACTGTTTCCAAGTTTAAGTGCTGCACAACCACAGGCTAGTGACTGAAATATTGTAGCTGCCTTCCAAAAAGGAGAGAAGGGTCTGAATACTAACCTGGGTGACAGATCACACAACACCAGCAACAATACATTCTCCTACATCAGTACTATTAAAACAAAGTGTCTGACAAATGTAGTGACAGCTATGTTACATCAGTACATACGCTCTGAAGTACATGGTCATTCTTGTCTATCAGGATACTGGAGTTTTTACATTTTTAAAGAAAATCATGCATATTTCATTTATGTTATGCTTGTAGTGGGCCACAAACCAGTTCATCAGTGTCAGGTCTA
The DNA here is from genome assembly GCA_037832545.1 of Rhabdalestes septentrionalis. Lineage (NCBI taxonomy): Eukaryota > Metazoa > Chordata > Actinopteri > Characiformes > Alestidae > Rhabdalestes > Rhabdalestes septentrionalis. Next base: position 595 of record JBBMFX010013884.1, on the reverse strand, counting down.
CCAGATCTACTGGTTGAAATTCGGCTTAAGTAATTAAGAGGAACATAAGTCTGTACTGCAAATGATATACATCACTCTGGATAAGAGCATCTGCAAACGTAAATGTAAATAAGTACAGATACTGCAACATATATGCTAAATGAAATAAGCAACATATATGCTAAGAAATTATGCTAAATGCAATGAAATGTGTCAAGTATTCACTGATATTTCAGAGATGTTTTAAGAAAAACTGAAGAGAAAAAAAAACACAGTCACTCGTTTATAGGTGTGCTTACATGTCTACACAGGTTTATATTTACAAAGGGACCTCAATAAGTAACAAGCAACATTTACCTGGAAAAGGCAAAAAAATAAACACAAAACCAACAAATATAGCATTAAATATCAATACGTTTCCAGTAGGGGTGGAGACAAACACAAATACGGTATTCGGATTGGCACAAATAACGTGTTTTTTTTTTACGAATACCGTATTCGGACAAATACTTAAAATATTTGTATTCGGAATGCCACGCCCCCTCCCTCCGTCACACTTGTGTGGTTCGGGACTCGCCCTGCTATCAGAAAGTCGTGGGTCGATCCTCCAGACTGC
>JBBMFX010013867.1:0-12780 GCA_037832545.1 Rhabdalestes septentrionalis | reverse complement strand
TATCTTTAAAATAAAAATAATTTTTTAACAAAAAATGTTTGCAGTATTCTTATTACCTCTCAAACAACAGGGGAAGTAAAAAAAAAATGTGATTGGAAGATATTTTTTTTCCTGGTAGTCAGGAGGTTAATGACAATTTATAGTAATAATATTAATAAATATTATCAGGTGGGTGTGCAACAGGATTATGATCATTATAATATGCTATTTGTTATGTTTGCAGTCTATTTAACATTGTATCCCATTGTTACTATGACAGAAAACTTGATTAAATGTCTTAAAATTGTGTTATACAAATAGAGAGGAGAAAGTTGTTTTTTTGGGGGGAAGAACTGCTAGTAGCTGCCTTTGTGGAATTGAAAGTGAGGAGCGTCTAGCTCATCAAGCAGTTCATCATTGACACAGAACAGAACCGCTAGGGCATTAACTATTGCTGTAAGTTATCCCTGAACCATTTTTTCTTGTATTGTTTCTCAGGGAAACAATGTGGCCAGTTGTAAATATGTCCAGAGGGATCTTGATGTGGTGTTCTTTAAGATTTGACCAGTCCAGTAGAGGGGAGAATACATGTGAAATAGTATTTTTCCAAATTTCTGAGCTGATCTCAAGTAACCACATGTTGGTTCCATATTTCTTGGAATTTCTGACCCCGGTTCAGCTCTTTGGATGGCTGGAGTACACATTACTGTGAATGTCCGGTCAGCATTTAATTCTGAAACCTTAATGTGCTTCAGAGTTTTGTCCTGTGACATGTCTTTCAGAAAGTCACTAAGGTCAACATCAAATGCAGAACCAGAGGGAGCAGTTCTTTTGCCCACACTCAAGATGAACCTAGAGGCGTGTCATGTTTGAGAGCAACAATCACCTTACACCGTCTTCTCTGATGGGATCCCTTCTGGGTCAATGATTCCTCTAATATCTTAAAAGCTGACAGAATTTTGATCCCAAAAATAACAGGAGGGTAAGACAGTGACTAATTAATTCTGTTTTTCCCCCATTCATTCAATTATTACTGGAACTAACAGGTAATCATGAAAATCTCTACATTCCTACAGCTCACAACCTCCCATGGTTGAGCAGGAGCATAAAGCAATTTGCTATATATACGCCCCTAATATGTATATATAAATGTTTAATCGTGATCAGCTGGTCTCACCTATATGGGTGGAAGTGAAAAATGGGGTGGCAGGTAGATAACCATGAAGGACCAACCATGGAGGACCACCTTCTGTACTGTAGTTTTTACCACCAGCCATCTTCTACAAGAATAACAGACCTGCAGTGCAAGTACAAATGGCCACTGCCAGTCTGATCAGTTTGGAGGGTGGCCTGTTTCAGTCTATCATGCTTCATCTACATCTGGTTAAGATTTGAGCTACTCTTCTGCCATCAGGTGGAATTTGTCAAGAATTAACTAACATATCTATCACATAATCTCAAAACAGCCCAGAACATTTGATTTGTATCTTTCACCATGACATTGCTACATTAAATACATTCCATCACTTAATAAAACCCATGACAATGGTGGGTTAAAAAAGCAATATTACACTTCCATGGGTTTTAGTTTAGGTGTTTCGACAAATGGAGCAGATAGAGCCACAGACCAGTCCTGTGTATATAAAGACAGAGACGTGGCAATTTTTAAATTGGCCTGGCACAGTAATCATCAGCCAGAGAGAGACGCCAATCACTCTTCCAGGATGGCAGCTGGGGCACATCCAATGGTGCTTCTTATTTCCATTTCCACGCTCCCAAATCCTGTCAACTCCCTCGCACATGCAGACAGCGTCACATTTCACACTGTGTTTTAGACCCAGACTGGAGACCCACATACTGTCCAAGCTAAGAGAGAAAGTAAGAGGCAATATCAGCCTCATTGACAGAAAAATGATAGCCTTAAAATAATGAATACAGGCAGTGATCTCTTTGATGAATTAGGGCTATTTCAGAATTGGTCTAAAAATTTTCAGCTTTTGTAAGTATATTTAATGCCATCCATATAATAAATATTTTCGATACACATTCAAAATCAATAGATGATGCACATATAGATGACCTTCTGCCCCAACATATGCACTACAAATATATCATGCAGAATGTAGATTCTAAAATCTAAGAGAATCAGGGGTTTCCTTTACACACCCATGTTCAATACACATGTTAAATCATCTCATGAAAATTTAAACTGCCAATGTAAACCTGAAAAATGCCATCATGGCAACCGAAGGGAAAAGTAAGAAGAGATATTTTTCTGAAACTGAAATAGATGTGCTTGTGGGTGAAGCCAGAAAAATTTGTTTGGTGGTCACAGTAGTGTGTTGACGAACAAAAGCATGTCAGTGAGGGAAACCGGACATTGCTGAAAGTTTCCTTTTGATGTTGGCTCGTTCTCCCACAGTGCAAGGGTACTTAATGTTTTCATGTACCATCAGCAGTTCCTAGAGGTTTTATATTGGGTTTTGGAACTTTTATTTTGATGTGGTGGTGGATTTTTGGAGAAGAACAGCTGTGTATATTTTAAGATGAAGTGTTTTTGTTTGGAGTTTGGTTTGTGGGGTTTTTGTATTTTGCATTTAAGTTCGTTGACATTATTTGTCAGTCCTCCTTCATCCTGTCTGGTTGTATTTACCCTTCTCCATCTGGCTGAAAGATGTATGTTTGTTCTGGTTAGGCCCTCTTTGTTTTTATTCCAGATAAAAAAATATCTGCGTGGAAGTCTGCAAGTGCACCAGCTATTTATAACTGGAGAGGGAGGGGAGATGTGACAAATATAGCGGATAAGCCAGTTATCACTCAGGGGTCAATTTGAACACTCATTCTCCATTATATCATTTTACAAATGTGATCTATTTTTGTAAGACTGATTGCTTCACACTGTGTCCATATGATTGTGATAATAAGTGTAGATGAAGTTAAGATTCGAGTCAAATGACATAATTTATTTATATGCTTATTTACTATTAGAAACGTGACTGAATAATTAAAATGAAATATATGGTGTATTACTTACTAGCACTAAGAATTATATATAAAATAAAGCCACTCATTTTTTTGCTCACACGCTCCCTCTTCACCTCACGCGCATGGGTCAGCATTTGCATATATATGTGCACATTCTGCCCTAAACTTTGTTTCTTTAGATCACAACATATTTGTAGGAAAAGATCTTTTAGGCCCTAGTTTGTTCGTATGCAACAGTTATAAATTAGACCCCAGAACATTAATTTTGCTGCCATTTATTCCTGATATTAACTCCACTTTCAGCAATAAGTCTGGCATCCAGGTCAGAAGATGTAACTGTGCTTTCGTATACAAGGGCCCGTCTTTGAGGCTGTGTGGCAGCCGAAAGGCCATCTCTCAGTGGTGTGGAGTGCCTTGTTTTCACACTCGCTGAAATACACATTGTACTGGCAGCAAATGGGATTCTGCCATCTGAGGAATTACAACTGCATAGGCCGTTGAGAGGCCCACTGAGAGGTAGTCAGGACAATGATGCAATCAATATTTTCACACATGCCACACTCTCTAGCCCATGGAGCAAGGGGAACAGCGGAAAAAGAGACTGGATGGATTAATCTGCTTGCGCATGGCAATTTAGAGAAACTTGTAGCATCTGTAAACATTCTAAACAGACCTGTGCTGGAATTGCTTAAATCTAATGAAGAATACTGAGATCTGAATGAATACTACTGTGGATTCTTCTATATATGATATGATATAATATAATCAATCACTGTCTTTTGTAAGAGACTTTAACTGAGTATAGAACACATACATCACTACCCTCATTCCTTCTTGTTTCTTGATTATTTTTAGGCTGAAACCTGTCTTCAGTCTTCAAGGTGCAGTAGTATGCCACCCGGAACTCCAGTCCAGAAAATGTCTACACCCGTTTTACATCATCTTCTCTATCCTCTGTCTCCTTGGTCTTTCAATAAACCATGTCAGTTCCATTTCATATCAGCTATGAAGTTGGGAAAAAAAAGAAAGGATTTCCTTTCAATGACTGAAATAGTCAAACTCATCAGTGTCTTCTTGAGAAATTATGTCATCTTCAGTTTGGAAGAACATCATCATAGTTGACAGGAATGTGTGTTGCGAAGATAAAAGACTTCCAAATCTGAAGTTCACTAACTATCAGTTGCACTGAAGGAAAATACTTTGATCAGCTCTGCATTGGAGAAATGGCAGTAACTACAGCAGAAAAAAACTTTTTTATATCTCCATCCAGCTTATGTGCCTGAAATGAGAAAATCACTTCTAGGTTCATTTGTTTTAGTCGTGAAATGTTATTAGAAGTAGTTATGTCAAGAGTCCTTGTCTAGGTTACCAAATCTCAAAAGCAGCTTCTGCAATAAATGGATCTTAATTGCTATACAGTATCTATCTTGGTTTCCCTGGTCAGTTTTTTTTTTTTTCAGATTCAACTTTTCTGACTTCCATTGCATCTGAGTAGGTGATTCATATCTGTTGATAGTTCAAACACACCCAAGCCCTGTAAAACCAATGTGTGAGCATCCTGATCAATAAGAACATGTAATTGGACTATACGTGTCATGGACCACAACATAAACAAGCTTACTAGCAGCACAAAAGCCTTCGTCAAGAAAATAATTTGTTCTGAACAGCTCTTAACTATTCATTATTAGAGTTAGACAAAGAAGAAAAGGTCAGATGCATTGCTTTCACAGCTATTACTGAATAGATAGCAACTGCTGACACATTAACAGTGAATGATTGTGCATGTACTTTGAAAAAATGGGTATTCTCATAAAGGTTGCATGTCCATGAACTGAATATGTAGCCAACCTAGCACCACACACGTGGCTAAGACCTGATTAGAAAAGGTCAGATTTTTGTTCACAAAGCTCCAATTTCCAACCCTTTTCATCTTAGGCATGTGCCAAAAGCAGTCAGGTATGTTCAACTAATAAGAGCAGCAGTAAGTGTTTATTCATAGGAGTATTTTCTGTTTTCCAAAAATATTTGATCAGGGGTTACTCTGGTTAGGTAAGCTTTATGGTTTTCTACTGAACATAAATATGCAAATTTCAAATTAATCTGTGCACTGCATTTCAAAGTAAACAGGATCCAAATGCAATAGTGCTAACTAAAGTTCCAGTAGAGTTTTGACAGTAAAGCTTTTGAAGGAGAAAAAACAAATAGTCATGAGCATAACTATAAAATACTTTTCCAAGGACTCCTACAGTAGCAAACATTGTCAAGGACATTTTCTTCTAGAATGTAGAGAAAAACAGCAATATGTGATTGCAGTTTACCTCAGAGAGCCCAAGACGAAGTACAATGAGAGTGGCATAGTTGCTCCAAAGACCAATGCAATTCCTGACCACAAACAAGACATTCTGGAGGCCCATATGGTTCTGGAGAAACTGAAGAGAAATGAATGTGCCATATTGTATTCTGACAACAAGTTTTTACATTCAAAAAATATAAAGGAATGCAAGTACTGGGCAGTTGGTGGCCTAGTGGTTAAGGAGTTGCCCCTGCAGTCAGAATAGTGTGGCTTTGAATCCCAACACTGCTAGTGTCATCACTGAGGAAGCTAACATCCCCACTCACATCCCCGTTGGTGGCAGTCCACTTGTTTCACTTGGCAGCCCACTGCTTCACCCCTGATGTCCCCTTCAATCCACACCTGTAGACACACACACCTGTAGACAGTTCACTCAAATAAAAATGCAAAATTCCTGAAAAAAATTTGAGATGGGCTTATTGACTACAATCTCCATAGTAACCACCTTGTATATCTTTGCAATGACATAGAAACCTCCAGACCAACAAGTCCTACACCATAGCAACTACCTGGTAACTCATTAGCAACCACCTCCAACACCACAGCAAGGATCTAGCAACACCCTAGCAACCACTTTGTATTCCATTGCAACCACCTAAAAATCCCTAGCAACATGAGCGCCAGCACCATTATAGCATTATATCCCACCATTTTTTCAAAATCATTCTTTCTCCCACGTTTTGTTCTTGGACAAAAGCTGGCATGTTCACCTTAGGTGAATTATACCTACAAGCCATACATTGCAAATGAAAGTTTTAAACTTGTAATATCCACAAACATTTAAGTTAGTGATTGTTCAAACAAAACATTACATAATAAATTACATATTACCAAAATTTTGGGAGCTCAAATATAGCTAAATCTAAATTAACACAATAGAAGGATTACATGACACTGTGTGCTGTGGTGTGTTTACACGAGACTGTAAGTATATGGTACAGTTAACAAGGAACTCCTGCAGTGCTAGAATGTAAATACCGATATAACCCCTGTATAGACATTAATGTAATTCGTGCACAGGGATTTTTCTTTGGCAAGTGCTGTAATTTTCTGTGGTATGAGCAGGGTATATACTGTAATAATTTAATGTAATTTTTCAGTATCAAAATACAGTAAAATATAATGGTAATCACTAGTGATTTTTACAGTTTACTAATTCACAATTCAATGTTGGGGCATGTTACTCAGGGGCTTCAGGAGGAGACGTATTGAAGTGAGCTGCAGATTAAAGCAGACACTAGACAGCGACTGAGCTCAACAACCTCTTTTAATTTAATTTACTGTACTAAAAATTCAGGACTTTAAGAACAACAAAACAAAAAATAAGAGAAAAACGCAAGAGTTCTAGGTGCGAAATTCTGAACGACAGCTTCTACAGGTGCATGAAACAGCAGCAGCCAATCAGCAGCAAGGACAAAAACATAACATTCTCCGTTCTCGGATTGTTTACTTTCAAACCTCCCGCCTTTGAGTACAGAGGTATTTAACCATCCCAAGATTCACTTTTTTGTGTCCTGTTGACAATACAAAAAATGTATACAGTTACATTTTACATGGAATTGTAGCTAAATTTACATTAATATTTGTGTTACAAAATTAGTAAATTATATTTTTCTTTGTAATTTAGCACTAAAATGTATTATATATTGCCATGATAAAGGCAGATATGTGGAGCATATCTGTGGTTTCCATGATTTTGCTGAGTTTGCACCAACAATTATTAGTTCGATTCTAAGAAAAAAATGACTGAATCTGAAACACTTAAATTTCATTTTAAACTCAGCTTAATTTTTTACCCTTGAAATGTAAAGGTAAATCTGCATACACATTGAACAGTGTACATTGAACTGCCATCTCCCGCAATTAATTCATGCAAGCATATTTTCCACGCTGCCATTTTCTTTGGTATATCAGGGTAAAGACATTTTTTGTAATAAAAATACAATAAAATGTACAGGTAATAACCAGTTATTTTTACATTTCAATAATTTACAGCAGCAATCAGCAGCAACCTCTCAGTAGCAAGAAGAAATAAATAGCACTCTCAGATTGACTTTCAAACTTCCAACCTCTGTGTATAGCAGTGTTTCACCATCCTAAGACACACAAACTATATGTTCTCTGGTTAGTACCAAAAAATATGCAGTTATTTTTTAGACAGAAATGTAGCTGAATTTAATTAATATATATGTTACAAAATTAGTAAATAATATTTTTCTAAATAATTTAGCACTTAAATGTATGAAAATGTATGAAAATGTATATAATGCCACTATAAAAATCTGTGATGTATGGGCCTCGTCTACCATGCCTACTCCTTCTCCTGCAGGGTTTATGCTAGGGCACGGTGCTTAGCAACAGCGAGGACAAGGGGTCTGGTAAATAACATATCTAACAATTATTAGATCGGTTCTATTAAATCTGCATTGGATTTTTATGAACACTGTGGAAAGACCTGCATAATCTCTCCTTTTCACACTGTTGGTGCCGCAGCCTGCCGACAAAGGAGCTACTCAGTGCAGTCAGAGTCTCCTACATGGGGTAAGAGATGTTGTCTAACAGGGAAAACCGCTCAGCCACCATTCTCCGGTCAATCATAGTCTCCTATTTGTCCTGAAGGCATCCTAGAAAAGAGCTGGCCCTCTGGATGAGCCTGTTTAATCTCTTTCTGTCCCCAGCGAAGATACTACTGCCCCAGCAGACCACACCGTAAAAGATGGCTGATGCTACTACAGATCCATAAAATTATTTATTGTTCAAATGAACAACAAGGTACTTGTAGCTCTCCACAGCCTCAATGGCCATACCCTGAATGCTCAGTGGTTGTGATGGAGGATGTTTGTGCAGAAGTCGAACGCTATTTTTTTGTATTTCCGGTGTTGATCTGAAGATAGTTCTGCTGGCATCAGTCCACAAAGTCCAGTTCTCTGTTCTCCCTGTCATTCCTACCAGTAATGAGGCCGACTATTGTAGAGTCATCAGAAAAGTTTTGCAAGAAGTGAGTTGGTGGAGTTGTAGGAGAACCTCTTTCCTGGCAAAGAGTCAGAACTGTTTTCTGTGGGGCCTTCAGGTTAATTCATGGTCCATGTTTTTTGGTGGAGCGGTCACTTTTAGTAAGACGAGAGCAACAATGCCATGGACACTTTGTTTACACATAGGATCAGCTGATAGAACTGAAGCCTCTGTGGCTTAAATCTATGGACATCATAAAAGAGATCTAGAGAAAGACACCAGGGCTGCAGGTAAGAAGCCAGGAGGAGACAGTGTATGAGTATGAAGGGGAGGAAATACAAGCCGTGTCTCCCCAAGGTTGTCATGGGCAGCCTGAGATCACTGGCTAACAAGATGGATGAGCAAACCTTACTACCCAGGCTCAGAGGGAGTATCGGGAATGCTTCAGTGAAACATGGTTAAATAAAAACATTCTGGCCAACCACATCCCCATCCAAATCACTAAGGGTGGTAAGCAGGATGGAGGAGGTCTTGCCGTTCTAGGTAACAAGTGGTGCCATCCTATTCACATCACCTTCAAAGTTATAATCTGTTGTCCAGACATAGAACTGTTGGCTGTTGGGCTCCTTACATGTTATCTGCTACAAGAGTTTTCACATGTTGTGAGGGTGGCTATTTACATTCCTCCATCCGCTAACCCTACATCAGCGTGTGATATCATCAGCTCAACCATAGCCCAGTTACACACTCAACACCCAAACGCTTTCATAGGGATCTCTGGGGACTTTAATCATATGTCTCATAAAGAAAGCATACAGATGCTCTCCCCTCCCCCCATTGGGAAGGTCAAATCACAACCGGATTCTTATTACGAGCCTCTGTTTAAGAGACAGCTTGCCATTAAAAGAACTGGCATACAAGGCACCGTCCAGTCAAAAATCAGACAAAGATCAGAAAGGCCAAGATGGAATTCAGGAGGAAACTTGAGTGGAAATTCCAGCAAAACAACATCAGGGAGGTCTGGAAAGACATGCGGACCATCACTGGTTTCAGACCAACTAATAATAGAGGAGTTGCCCCTGTGCTGTGAAATACATCCTGCCTTGTTTCTGTTCCAAAGACACCATGCACTAGTGGATCCAAGTACTACATACCTGTGGCACTGACCTCCCACATCATGAAGAACCTGGAAAGACCTGTCCTGGAGCAGCTCCGGCCCCTGATCCAAACACACTTGGACCCTCTCCAGTTTGCCTACCAGCCCCGTATTGGAGTTGAGGATGCCATCATCTACCTGCTGAACTGTGTCTACACTCACATGGACAAAGCAGTGAGCACTGTGAGAATCATGTTTTTTGACTTCTCCAGTGCTTTCAGCACAATCCAGACAACTCCTCTGGGTAAGAAGTTGACAGCTATGCAGCTGAACACTCCGTTAGTGATCTGGATAGTTGATTACCTCTTCTCCAGAAAACAGAATGTGCACTTGCAACGCTGTGGGTCTGGCAGGGTGGTCAACAAATTCACATGCCTTTATCGCAACAGCAGGTGTGCAGACAGGTATTTCACTTGTATATCTATAATGAGACAAGACATGACAGGAGCCAAAACAGGAATAAACCAAGAAAAGCTTGACAAAATTACAATGGGAGTAGTGATAACCTGAGACCAGATGAGGTGCAAGTCATATTGGCTGAGAATGTAAAACAAAAACACATTGTAAACAAGGAGAACAGACAGAGACAAGGCATGGCAGGACAGGATGTTACAGCTTAAGAGGAACCATGACTCAGAGGGGGAACAAATGCTTCTTAAGGCAGTATAACAAGAAGCACTTAGTACTAAGACTTACCATGTCTAAGGGACACTTGGTAATTACAATTGAATGATAAACGTAAGTAATGCAAAATAAGTAAAGATAACCAGCTATTAATTTTAGTCTTCAATAACAGCCAACCAAGTAAAAACCAAGTTAAATCTAAAAGTGTAAAATGCATGCGGGCCATAGCAGCTGTTGAAAAGAACATAATGGCATTTGCTTTGCCAGCAGGCAACATCCAATTGCAGATATTTGTATTAATACTTTTTATTGAACAACTGAAGGACCATATTTGTCAAAGAAATTTGTGGTGAAGAACATTTTAAATGTATTAAGAACCTTCAGTCTGAAGATAATTTCTAGCCAATTTACATTATGTGGAGGAATTTCAAAACGTTTCTTCACATTCAGAGGTTCTCCTTTTTTTTTTCCAAAAAAACATTAATCTAAATAATAATCAATTGAAAGCTTCAAAGGAACAGAAAGTTCTTCTATCACCCTTTTCTGGCATATACATTTTTAATGAGCATAATACACTGGCAATCAATAAATCCCACAACCTTTGACTAAGACAGAGAGAAGGACAGGTAAACAGAGCATACAGAGTATTGTATCTGTAGTGAGATTTAGGAAGCCATAAAAGGTTTAGAATCACTCCCAAGACACGCATTAAGGGTACGAGGGGTCACCCAGCTTTGATTTACTCCCAAGCTATCATTTATCTCCACATTGCAATTAACAGAGACTCAGCTAGACCCTGACCCCTCCTCTCTTCTGTTAATACAATCCAATCACAAGGCCTGACCCATGTCACCACAAGAGCCAGACAGCCACAGGCAAGTCAGGTTAGAGTCAGATACGTGCACTACATGTTTAGAACAACCCCTGGCTATTTTTCTCAATCTGTCTTACCTTATCTCTCATTGTCTCTCTTTCAAACATATAAACACACAAAAATACATGCACACACACCCACAGCTCCTTACTATTTCCATCATGAAGAGCTGCTATTGCAGCATCCATACAGTCATCTCTGTGTCACCTTCCAAGAGTAATAAACATGATCAGTATTATTATTGTGAGTTTGCTTGTGGTTGTGCTTGTGTGTTTGCTGGAGGGAACGGTGTGATATTAACTGTGAGGGCAGTTTTGCAAATATATGGCAAAATAGCACTTGCTTTGGGGTTGAATCCAATTATTTCTATTTCTTGCAGATAAACATTGTCAATACTATAAAGTAATACCATTTAATCCACTGAGAGATTAAATAAAAAACAATGATTATATTGTTATAGTGGCACCTGTCAAGGGGGATAATATAATTGGCTGCAAATGAAGAGTTAGTTATTAAACAAACAAAAAAAAAGCATAAGGACCTTTGTGACTTTAACAATATTGGCATTATTTGGCCCGATTGTGTTGTCTAGATGACTAAGTTAAAATATTTTCTGACAGAAGACATATTTTAAAACTGAAAAACCCTTGAATGGAATGTTTAATTTCATTAGGTTAATACTATGGAACACTGTTTTTGATTTGTGTTGGCATATTGAAATAACACATTATCACAAGCATATGTCTTTAAAATTCAGATACAAAAGAACAAAACATTGCAGCAATCAGGACGGACTAAAATTAAACACATGCACTTAGCTTTCTGAAACTCTAAGAGCTCAATTATTTCAGAGCTAATAGCTCTTACCAAATGATACTAGTATTTCATCAATAACATCTCTATATTTATTAGATAAGTAAAGTGACCATTTGTCACATGTGAACACACCACAGCACACAGTGTGAACAGCACAAAATTATTCTTTGCATTTAACCCATTAACCAAGTGAAGCAGTGGGCAGCCAGGAACACAGCACCGGGGGAGCAGTTTGGAGATAATACTGTGCTTTAGGTAACCCCAGTGGTGCCACTAGCAGTCCTGGAATTCAGCCCACAACCTTCTGGTCACAGGGCCAAATTGCTAACCACTAGGCCACCAGCTGCCTGGCATGTATGAACTTTTTACCAGTTTCACCAACCTGTACACTCAGGTAGAAACATTTAGTGTTGAATTTTATTATTGCACTTCTGAATGACTGGATCTTAAAATCATGACTTCTGAAACTGTAATGTGGACATGAAAAATGGACTCTCAGGATAATTTGGTCAAAGTCACTATAAACTGACCAAAATTATTTACTTTAAAAGAAAAGAAAATTGCTGTTGATCTTTCACTTGCAAACAACAGCTCAATTCATTTCTTCATGGCAATATTGCTGAAGGAAAACACACAAAGATATGTCAGGATAGGGTGAATGTGATCTATTAGAGAACATAAGAATATGTACACAAATAATATCAGTCCCCATACAAACCAAATTCCTGCCCCAGGTCGTGTACTTTCAAATATTTGCTAAAACGGATTTTAATGTTCTGGAATTTTAAATTTTTGATCGAAAAATGCAAGGCGCCGCTCATACTTTGGAGTGTGGATGACATTGTGGTGAGCGTGAGAGAGAAAAGGCAAAGACACACTGTTCTTCAAGAAAAATGTCTATTTATTCTCAGCAGTGATGGGAATAACGGCGCTATAAATAAACGCCGTTACTAACAGCGATACCTTTTTCAGTAACGAGTAATCAAACCAATTACTGTTTCCCCCGTTACAACGCCGTTACCGTTACTGACAATAAAATGC
>JBBMFX010013849.1:0-12781 GCA_037832545.1 Rhabdalestes septentrionalis | reverse complement strand
CATCAATTGTGATCGGTTCCTAAGATCGGCGAGTTTAACGAGTCCCGATCGAGTCATAAAGTCTGATTATCAGCCGAGACCAATCGTCCGCCGATCGATCAGAGCATCACTAATTATATGGCAAATTCTTGGTAGGAAATAAATGGGTTAAATGCTTTGGTCCGCTGAAAACTCTCTTGTTCAGGCCAGGATAGGATGTGTACAACCAGTTTTAGAGGTCGACCGATATTGAATTTTACCGATACCGATAGCTACATTGGTCTGGACTTGCCGATAACTGATTAATTTACCGATAGTTTTTCAAATGGATACTGGATTTTTTAAATAAATAAATAAATAAATAAAAACAGCACTCCATGTAAAATAGTTCTGAACTTTATTACAAAAAATAAACATTCATCAAAATGTTGTATATGAAATAAATATGAATATATGAAAAAATATTGAGGTAAATTAAAGACTTGCTTTCAAACTGAAACAAAAAGTTACATACAAAATGAATAATAAAATGCACTCCAAATAACAAAAAAATTGAAATTGCGAAACAGGAGAAACTTAACTAGTCCTGTTAAAGATCTGCAAGAGATTCAAGTGTAGATTCAGCTCTGACGCTACCCAGAAAAACTATCAGCATGGGTTTTGATACATTGGTCAACCTCTAACCAGTATCACTTTGTACTTGTTTGTACCAAAGCATTTAACCCATTCCTTTCCTGACAAATAGCTGCTATATATTTTTAGCCAATGTGCATGTAGGCAAAGTTCCCTTGTGAATTCAAGAGTGAAGAATGTTTTGGTCCAAACAAGTAACAAGTGATACTAATTCTAAACATCCTATTCTGAACAGAACAAGTGAATTTTCAGAGGACCAAAGCATTTAACCCATTCCTTTCTTGCCAAGAAATTGCCTATGTGAATTTAACAATGAATTTGTTTTGGGTCCAAACAAGTAACAAATGATATTAGTTCTACACATCCTATTTTGACCTGAACAAGTGAGTTTTCAGTGGATCAAAGCATTTAAGGCATCTGCTTGGAAATTGCTCTTCATGACTTTATGAGCAAAGTTCCTAGGATTTATAGAAGAGTTTAAGATTTTGAATGGAAAATGATCACTACCATAAAAAGATTAAAAATGTTTTTCTCTTCCTACATGCATTTCTGAACCAGTCCATTAAAAAGGCATCATAATTCTGAATGTGTTCCTCAGTACAATTTCCCCCCTATATGCGAAATAGCTGCATTGCAGCCTGGAGTGCAGTATTTAAGGTGTATCCAATAATTAGAATAAGAAGCAGCGTCGTACACCTAATCCTAAACAACATTACTGCAGGGTCACTACAATACAAATTCACTAAAATCACTGCGAGATCAGCAGTGGAGAAATGTACAAAATATTTCACTTCTTGATGTCAGACAGAACAGAGAGGTGAGTGAACATGCAACTGATCTAATGTCAGATAGTATGCAACTGATCTAATGTCAGATAGTACTGTTTTTAACGATAAGCCAAGCTCAGTCAGATAGCACATCACCTTCCGCTGGCTGTGTGAGCTCAGGGCCGCCCCATGGCATAGGCAATATAGGCAAATGCTAAGGGCGCCATCCATCCAGGGGGCGCCACAAACAGAAGAAGAAAATATCTAACATTCCACTATTCTTTAACACGAGAACCGCCAACATTCCAGCCCCCCATAGAACCGCCCTACTGCAATAGCATCAACGAGGCTAAGGTGTAATTTCTAGAAGCTGTTAAGTGGTTGCGCAGTGATCACGTCTCAGTGCAGCACAAACACCATTCATCCTGCAGGTGAAAAGAGGAGAACCTGCAGGGTAAAGTGCTGCGCGCTCCATCCCTCTCTCTCCCTCCCTCCGTCACTCTCCCACACGCGTGCACACACACATTACTCCTAGTCAGCACACACGTTGGGCACTTTCACTGTGAATTGTCAGCAAACTGCACATTTTAATCAATTGTCAAAGGCAGATGACATCAAAAGTGTCTAGTGTTGCTAAGCAACCGGGAGGAGCGTGGCGTGAAAAATGACAGATGTGAACATGATCTAAATAAGGGGGTAAAATGACTTGTAGGCGTTTCTCGGTATAAATGGTCATATTTATTTTCTTTTTATCGGCAGTAATATTGTAACAAATTACTTTGAAATGACAGTAGTAAGTAATAAATAGCACATTACATTTTTGAAGTTGATGGATGGTCTATGGGTGTCCAAGTGTCAGGAGGAGAGGAGTGTCGGCTCTGGCTTGTATGATGTAGGAAGAAGGAGAAGGAGAGAGATAGGACAGACCATGACACGGATATAGGGAGCAGGTGCGCTGGGTGAAATGAGTGCTGTGCTGGAGATGGATATGCTGGAAAGAGGCCTGCTGCCGAACCTGTTTGAAAACATATTAAATGGATTAGACCTCTCTTTATCACCATCCCATGGATGCCATGGAAGCTGGTGAAGTTCTTCATGCTACTCCACACATACATGTTAATGTTCTGTTGCAGCCCTCATTCCAGCTTATTCCCGTAGGAGTCCTTCCTCCTTCTCTTTCAAAAGGGCTTTGATGTCTCTGGTGACCCATGGCTTATTTTGGGGAAAGCAGTGTATGGATTTACCTGGGACAGTGCTATCCACACAGAAGTTGATGTACTCAGTGACACAGTTTGGGAGGTTATCAATGTCCTCTTCATGTGGCTTGTACAGAGCCTCCCAGTCCATAGTCTCGATGCAGTCCTGCAGGGCTGCACTGGCCTCCTTTGACCACTCCCTCACAATCCAGATGATGGTTGGCTGCCTCTTGACCAGTGGTAGGCAGGTGTGCTGACATTACACGCCATTGTCGAATTGGCCAATGGAAAAATGTAAACAATGATGCTGATCATGTGTGAAAATTCTGGACGTAGTCTCAACATGAACAGTTCAATATCTGGGCCACAATGTGACCCAGGTGGCACCATCTTTCATTGACAAAGAGAGCAAGTCCTCTTAACTAGCTCTTTCCACTCTCACTCCCAATTTTTTCTACCCGAACACATGAAAATCATGTAGCGTCCACGAAAGTGTCAGGAATCACTCTTGCAGCCATGACTCATTAAAGCACAAACTGCACGCAGGTTTTTTGTGTATGTGCATGATTGTTTTATCTTAGACAGTGTCTGTTGTGGCAAAAAGCATACTTTTAACACAGGACGTTTTCACTGTGAGGATGTGATTTTGTGTCTGACCTGTGCTGTAAGCTTGTCCACCTTATTGCCCGGTACAGACCCCAGTCCAGTGGGGCATGCGAGTATCAGAACTAGCCATGGAAGGTGGCCTGATGAATAACGTGGATGGTGGTGTATGTGTGCATTGTTTACTTAGGTAAGAGGTGCATCAGGTTGCAAACTACCACAGGCAGGTATTTTTCTGCTGGAAAACCTTGGGTCCTGGCATTCATGTGTATGCCACTTTGACACGCACCATTTCAACATTGCTGCAGACCAAGCAGAACACATCATGACAACAGTATTGCCTCGACCAGTCAGTCTACGCAGTATTAGGCAGGGGATTTTGGATGATCAGTGTAAATGCAGCACTCAAAGCTTACATGGCAATACAAAGTAAGGAGGATGACTTCGAAAAAAAAAAGAAAAAAAAATTTGTAAAACAACATTTCAGTAGCTGCAAAATGAAAACATTTGAGAAATTCCAAATTCTTTATTAAAGCAAAAGACAACCATTATAGAAAATTAAATTACAATATTTTACTATATACTTTATATTTGGAGCTTCAAAATGAATACACAACGATATGGCGTGAAAAAAATCTCGTCTGTCAGAGGTGTTAACTCAGCCCTAATGGTACATTCCCATGGTGAGTGAAAGATGTTACAGCTTTCGCCCAGGATGCTTATTTTGTAGGAGGTAATTGTCACATTGCTCCAGTATAATCTATTAGGGCTGGGAATATCAGGGCACCACGTAGGCTTGTCACGATAAACAATAAATCAATTAATTGCACAATAATTAAAATGAGGTCGATAATTTTCCAGCCGAGATAATTTTCATTTGCATGCTTGTTTGATTTCCTTGTGTCTTTTTCTACCAAAAACTCTATTGACAAAGGACTTCATTCTAGTGTATTGGTCTCTACCACCCCTCTCGTTTCCTCAGGTTAATGAGGCATGAACAGACGATAGCATACTTTGCTAGCTGCATGGTCCCGTGCCATGGAGAGAAAATGCTAACGTTAGTTGAGAATCGGCGACGGAATTGGTGTCAAAGCCGAACGCAACAGCTTCAGTGTGGAAGAACTTTGGATTTATAACAAATGAACATGGTGAACCACTGTGCAAGCCGGTATGTTGCATTTGTGGTAAAACAGTAGCAAGAGCAGGGGTGGTGTTTTACAGTTGATTTTATATAAAAATATTTAATTTGATAAAAATATCATAATGTTTGTGATTGACATCATCCAGGTCTCACACTGAGTGTTGTTCCCTGCCATGTCGGTCTTTAACAAATCTGAATCTAAACCTAAAAAAATACTTTTATTGGATTTTTTTACATTAACATAAATACAGAATATTCTTATACTTCTGATTATCAGTAGCAGCTAATCAAAATATATAATTTAATGATTTTTACAATGGGAGAAGTCAAGATTTAGATTTCCCTGTAGGAATGTATTGCCCAGCCCTCAGCAAGATAATGTTTAGCACAGCTGGACACATTGCTATTCCTGAAAGGTCCTGCCTTAAGCCAAACAAATTCAACATGTTTTGACTGTCTTACAATGTCTTCCAGTCCCAGTGTTATACACATGTGGACAAAATTGTTAATACCCCTGAACTTCTTCCAGAAAATCAAGTATTTCTCACAGAAAAGTATTGCATTAACACATGTTTTGCTTTACACAGGTTTGTTCCCTTTGTGTGTATTGGAACAGAACAAAAACAGGAGGGAAAAAGCTAATTTGACATAATGTCACACAAAACTCCAAAAATGGGCTGGACAAAATTATTGACACCCTTTCAAAGTTGTGGATAAATAAGATTGTTTCAAGAATGTAATGCTCCTTTAAACTCACCTGGGGCAAGTAACAGGTGTGGGCAATATAAAAATCACACCTGAAAGCAGATAAAAAGGAATGAAGCTCACTTTGTATTGTGTCTCTATATGTGTCAAACTAAGCATGGACAACAGAAATAGGAAAAAAGAACTGTGTGAGGACCTGAGAACCAAAATTGTGGAAAAATATCATGGTTACAAGTCCATCTCCAGAGATCTAGATGTGCCTTTGCCCACAGTGTGCAACATTATCAAGAAGTTTGCAACCCATGGCACTGCAGCTAATCTCCCTGGGCATGGATGGAAGAGAAATAAGCAGCCACCAACAAGTTCCAAAGAAATTCAGTCTGTCCTGCGGGCTCAGGGAGCATCAGTGTCAGTGTGATCCATCTGTCCACGTTTAAATAAAAAACGCTATGGCAGGAAACCAAGGAGGACCCCACTGCTGACACAGAGAAATAAATAAACAAGGCTACAGTTTGACAAAATATAGTTGAGTAAGCCAAAATCCTTCAGGTAAAATGTCTTGTCGACAGGTGAGACCCAGATAGAGCTTTTTGGTAAAGCACATCAGCCTACTGGAATGAGGCCTACAGAGAAAATAACACAGTACCTACAGTCAAATATGTTGGAGGTGCAATGATGATTTGGGGTTGTTTTGCTACCTCTGGCACTGGGTGCCTTAACTGTGTGCAAGGCATCATGAAATCTAAGGATTACCAAAGGATTTTGGGTCACAATATGGGGCCCAGTGCCAGAAAGCTGGGTTTGAATTTGAGATCTTGGGTCTTCCAGCGGGACAACGATCCCAAACATACTTCAAAAAGCTCCAGAAATGGATGGAACAAAGTGCTGGAGATTTCTGAAGTGGCCAGCAATGAGAACAGATCTAAATCCCATTGAATACCTGTGGAGAGATTTTAAATTGCTGTTGGGAAAAGGCGCCCTTCCAATATGAGAGATCTGAAGCAGTTTGCAAAGGAAGAGTGGTCCAAAATTCCAGGTGAGAGGTGTAAGAAACTTTTTGATGGTTATAGGGAGAGGTTGCCAATAATTTTGTCCAGCCCATTTTTTGAGTTTTGTGTGATATTATGTCTCTATCTCTGTTCCACACAAAGGGAATAAACATGTGTTAAGCTAAACATGTGTTCATGCCTAGTAGTCCCACGATACAATATGCAATACATGCCTCACAATACCAATAAAGTTGCCATGATGCAATACCACAATAATCAATATATTGCACAAGATATCCTATGATATATATTCAAATTTGAACCTGTTAGCTTTTTGTCGATTTTTTGGCTGTCATTATGGATTATGCATTACAAATGTATAAAGCTCACAAATAGGGCTGGGCGATATGGCATAAAAATTATATCGCAATAGTTTTTGAGCTGTATAATGATACTAAATATATAGCTCAATACCTTGAAATTTCCTCGAAATCATAGATAAATTATAAATTGTGCCCTACATTGCATAAAATGACACCAAAATAATGAATTTAGGCAAAGTTTAACATAGTAAATAATTTTATTTGAAACCAAATTATAATATAGCAAACTTTATTTTAAACCTAAATTGTACGTTGCAAACTCTTAATTTAAACTGGGAAATTGCAATTTTATAGCTGTGACAAGCAATCAGTAACAAGTTCTCTAAAGGTGTTACGCCAAAAACACAAGCCTGTCAACAGCTTCTGGCTTGAGTAATGCCTGGTGGCATGTAAATATACTGCCACTGGTACTAAATACCCTTTCCAATGGGGAACTGGTTGCGGGCACATCAGATATTTTTTGCCAAATTTTTCAAATTTTGCCAAATTTTTCAGATTCAGAGGTACAGTTCCTTGTGGTCCTTCCACCACTTCAGGGGATTTGTTTCACTGTCAACACCAACAGATTTCAAATAGGCAGACACCTCTGTTTTCATTTGCTCTTTGAGTGGTGCTACCGCACTGGCAAGGGATGCTGTTGCCATTTTAAAGAAACTTCCAAAGGTTAGATATTATAATAGTTAAGAAATCTAACAATCCAGTCACTTAGCCTAATGCACTAGCCTATATCTGGAAATGTATTATTAGGGGTGTCAAGCGGTTGAGAAAATGTATCTAATTGCTCTCGCACAATTAACAGATGCTTTAATCCAGAGCGACTTACTTCACTTTAACTTAATTGACAAATATCTTGTATGACAAATTCAAAAACCTCAAATCATTAGTACCACTTGTGCTCACATCTGCCTCACATCCTACTTCTCCCTCAGACAGTCACTCACAGTAACATCCCTAATTATTATTATTAATATAATTTTTAAAATTTATTCTTTTATCATCAACAAATCTCACAGATTTTAAATGTTGGCCAAATATTTCAGGCAATATATTTTTTGAGGGATTCTTTGTTTTGCAGTGGATGGATTTTCAGGTGACGAAACAAGTTTGTGGTACTGCTACCTTTTGTGGCGATGGACTTGTGGCATACTTTGCAGATAACCGTGTTTTGCTCAACGCCGTCTTGCGATATCCAAAGCACTGGCAAATAAATGAACCAGTGCTGTTTTTCTTCGGAACCAAGTCGTCCGCCTCCATCTCCAAATAATGTCTCTGAAATTGCGTGGGCTTTCACTTATCTCCACTGATTAGCTTCTCCGTTGTTTGTCAAGTTGAAAATGCGCATGTGGAGCATTTTCTGAATGGGGGTGGGAGCAAGCAGGGAAGCAAAAAACGAAAAACGAAAGTTGTACAAAATGCGCATGCTCTAAGAGAGTTTTCTGGATGGGCCGTCTGCTTTGATGGGGCAGAGAAGCAAAACTCGAAAGCAAAGTACATGCTGTCTGTTTAATAAGGTTATGATTTGTACTCGATGGTCACGATATAGTCATTTACTACACTGCACGTAGAACAAGCCCAACCCTACTCACAATTTCTTCATACAAATTGGACTGCAGTTTCATGTGCCAGATAATTAAAATGTGCAAACTTATTTTCAAACGGCAATACAGGATGGAATACTGGACTAAAATTTAAAAAAAAATAAGGTTTTTACTGCAAGTAGTATCATTTTGTTTGCAGAAATCCTTATTTTTATCACAGAATTATAAATCAATAACCCACAAAACACCAATCCTTTCCCATTTATTCTGCACAGGAGGTCTGGTTGAACTCACTCGAGCTGTCCGAGAGAGCCAACTCCGCCCCTCAAGTGACTGAACGCCTCTTCAATTTGCTATTTATCTTAGTCATGGGCGGGCCTTAGGGTGCCGTGCCCGCCCTTGGACTCACTCTGGCTCACCCTGGGAATACGAACCTCCGAGATTGGTGTTTGAGCTTCCTAAATACTCACAGATGCGCATAAAACATATCAAGCTGAAACGGGCCTATAAAATGTGTGCCTTCCTAAAGGTCCGTCCAAAAATCCGTGTCTGGCACTGGGTCTGGTATCGAGGTAACTAAGTGAAGGGTCTGGATATCTATAAGTTTTTTATTTTTAATAAATGAACAGAACATTGGAAACATCTGTTTTTGCTTTGATGCTGTGGAGTTTTGTGAGTAGACTGATTATAGAAAATTAGGGTTTAATTCATTTTGGGATAAATATTGGACATAACAAAATTTTGACAACTTAAAGGGGTCTGAAAACTTTCCGTATTAAAGCTGTATGTACCACTGGGTGTTTTTTAAATTTTTTACAGTGGCACCATAACTTCTATTAAGCATGTTTAAAATCATTTCATATCATGAATTATTTTACAATTATTACAATTATTTTATATTTTTGCCATTTCTCTCACTTTCATTTTAAACAAATTTCAACATCTTGAAGAAGATTTAGATGTAGTGTCCTCTGTACATACTCTGAACATACATCAGATATCATACATCAGGGAAATGCCTCACTAATAGTTACTGCTATTAATAAGAGAGGGAAATGCACTTTGTTGTTAAGTTAAAAATGTTAGCAAAAATGGATCATGAGTGTCCAAGTCCACAGCCATACT
This sequence comes from Rhabdalestes septentrionalis, assembly GCA_037832545.1. Classification (NCBI taxonomy): domain Eukaryota; kingdom Metazoa; phylum Chordata; class Actinopteri; order Characiformes; family Alestidae; genus Rhabdalestes; species Rhabdalestes septentrionalis. The sequence continues at coordinate 3,722 of JBBMFX010013849.1, read as the reverse complement.
CACCATACCACTTGTGCTCTCATGACACTCTTGGAGGCAGGCCACATTGGCCCAGGTACTGTAGGCTTTGAGGCCTGCTACTAATGCCTGTAGTGGCTGATTGCCCTGAAGGTCCTGCCCCCGACACCAAGCATCATTCATCAACCCAGTAGTATACCTACAAACACACACAGATAATTTTAAATACAGTAATCAACAACAATTTTAAAATCCTTGACAGTTTAGTTTTTCTCAATTGGCTCATTTCTTGAAACAGAAATGACATTTTCAAAATAACATGGAGGAATCTGCAAACCACCTTGCAATTCTTCACAACAGAATGGCATTTCTCATTGATTTCACCAAATTGCAAATGTCTAAGTAAATTTCTCGGGTGTCTCAGTGCATCGCTGTAAATGGTTACGTACAAGTAGCCTACAGTACGCACAATGAGCCCACATTTAGCACATTTTCCATGGCGGTACCTCTAACTAAGTAAATACAAAATGGAAACTTCCTACTCGAGGAAGAGGAGGAGGAAAAAAAAGAAGAGGAGTATGAGTAAAATACTCATTGCAGTTCCTCTGCATAAGCCTGTAACCTAGGTTTGGAGCCACTGGATTGGTGGCCAGTAGTATGTGATCTTGAACTTTTGGAGGAGATCACAGGACCATCCTATGTAATTTTCTATTACTGTTGTGTATGACTCCTCTAGATCACAGATTAGATTTTTTTTTACCCTATTGTAGAGAATAATGGCATTAGAAGGGAATGAAACACCTCATCCTCCTGTTTGTCAATGAAGCTAGTATCAACCTGGCCAAGGGCTACAGACGTGGCCGTAACATCACTGACCAGCAGGCAGCGGTGGATGTCTCAGGCCTGTGAGTGGGCAAGTTAACTATGTGTGTTGCCATATCTGAGAATGGTGTGGCCACACACATCCCCAGTTTAGGCCCATTCGGCACTCAAAAACTAATTTTCTTGGATTGTTTTTATACTGATCTGGTCCAGAAAATGAGAGAGGTCTTGAAGCGCCTCACCTACTACACTATGTGATCGTGTGGGACAATGTGAATTTCCACCATGGCCCGCTCATCGCGGCCTGGTTCACTGCCTATCCAGGGATGCTCATGGAGCTTCTAGCACCATAATCTTCTTTCTTCAGTTCGATTGAGGAGTTTTTTGCCCCCCCAAAAAAACTCCTCATACACTGGGGGAGAGTCTATGCACATCGGGCTCAAGACCAGAGTTCCCTGTTCAATGCAATGGATGCTGCTTGTGAGGACATCACAGTGGATCAGTGTGAGGTGTGGTTCAGAAATTTGTGCCATTTCTTCCCTTGTTGCATCGCAAGGGTATATATGCGCTGCGATGTGTACGAAAATTTACGCCCAAACACAGAGCAGCGCGTGGACAGCCAGGAGGATGAAGATGGTGGTCCGGAGAGGGAGGGTGACAACAGTCACCAGTCAAAGTCTTGCTGTTTTTGTGAAACTTTATTAACAGCACTGTAAGCTAGATACAAATGTTTTTGTTTTTGTTTATATTTTGTACATGTACAGAATACTGTATACATTTTCTTTTTATGTACTCTAATGCAGTGGTTCCCAACCCCCCCGGCTGAGAACCAGTACTACTCCATGGATCAATTGGTAACCATCTTTTAGTTAAAAAATCTTTTATTTTGAAAAATTACCGTATTCTCTGAGTTACATTTTGGTCAAATGTAGTTGCATACGAGTACACACTGGATTTACTTTTGTTATAATATTTACAATATAAACACGTACCCCCACCCCTGGTCCGTGGTAAAATTGTCAATCGTTGACCGGTCCGCGGTGATAAAAAGGTTGGAAACCACTGTTCTAATGTATGGCAGTTACTTTATGTGTGTGAATAAAAATGGTTACTATTTCCTTGGCAGAAATTGTGGAGGGTGCTCTTACTGTAAAATATATTTTTTTCGGTTGTATACACAGTCTGCGGAGCCTCGCTTCTGCACCAATCAAAATTCAGTCAAGTCCAGCTCTGATCTCAGCGCTGCTGTCACTGCACGCCCAACACTCTCGACTTCACGGCCCTCCCCTTGTTTCAGCATTCTAGAATGTTCAGCGATCCCGCCGCTTGTTTCATTCTCTACAAACTTTTCATGGATACACACTTATGAGAGTTATCGTAAAAATAAGGCGTGTTCAAAGCAAGAGAGTCTGGATTCTTTATCTCGGAAGCGTCCATCAAATCGGATGGACCATGGATCTGTGTGAGACCATTTTTTCTTAACTGACGGCCATGAGAACAAACAGAAACAGGCTGAACTCTTTTGGTGCCAAATAATTTCTATGTGTGAATAGAATTTGTTCTTTATTTTAGGTTCAAAGTCAATCTGAACGTTCAGCACCATTTGGCAGTGTTCAAAAGAAACAAGTTACAAAAACATAAAACAAAAAAAGTTTCTTGGTTTTCTGTATATATATATATATATATATATATATAAATAAGAGATGGGAAGATTCCCTGATTCGCTCGGTACATCGTTATAAAAAGTTAACGATGCGGTTTAAAATGTGTGCATTGGATACAAATTGGCATTTGTATCGCGATGCATCGTTTCTCTTGTATCTGCATCGGTAAAACCCGATTTATTTCTTGATAATAATTAGCAGACATACTTTACTTTCATTATTTAGAAAGTGGAAAATATTTTTTCCAGATTGATTTTTCCCCTCACGTATGTCTCTTTTCACTGCTGCGTGAATATGACGTAGCATGGCAGAGGTAGAGCAGCTGCATTCTTCACCAAGTAATTACAAATCCAATGTGTGGAAACACTTTGGGTTTTATAAGAAAGCTGGAAATCTTGATAAAACCCATGCAATTTGTAAAATATGTCATGCCACTATAAAATATACAGGCAGCAAAACAATCAAAACTTTTTTTCAGTCGCAACTGCCAAACAGTTCTGCTCGTTCCAAGGCAATAACCGACGCAATCGCCTTTTTTATCTGTAAAGACATTCAGCCTTAAAGCGTTACAGAGAATCAGGGCTTCCTATACCTCCTCCACGTCTTGGAGCCAAGGTACCACATACCAGATAGGAAGCTATTCACCGAGAAACAAATCCATCTTCTGTATGACAAAGTCAGACGAGAGATAGCAGAGTAATTAAGCAGTGCCCAAAGAGTTGCAATTATGGTCGATGGCTGGACGTCTTGCGCCACTGACTCATATATCACTGTCACAGCACACTATATTGACAACGAATGGGTTTTGCAAAACCATGTTCTACAGACTAGAGTGGTCAATGAGGCTCACACGGGGAGCAATCTAGCAGTTTTAATGCAGGACTTATGCCGCGAGTGGAACATCAATGACAAGAAAAACGGCTTTAGTCACTGATGATGCTAAAAACATGATACTGGCAGGAGCCGGTGCTGAGATGGACCTCCATGTGCGATGCATCGTGCACACACTTAATTTGGCTTCCCAAAAATCCCCCAAGGTAGTGTCAGAGTGTCAGAGATTCTAGCAAAAGCGAGGAAGGTGGTAACGTTTTTTCACAGGAGCACAAAAGCAACTGAAGTTCTGTCAGGCAGCCGAAACAGAAGATGACAGGAGCACCCACAGAGAGGAAGAGACAGGTTTGCTTTGTTCTAATAGGAAGTTTGACACACACACGGCCACGTGACGCGTCAAGGTCAAGGGGAATCACGCGCCACGGTATATAAACAGGAAGTGGGAGC
>JBBMFX010013831.1:0-12782 GCA_037832545.1 Rhabdalestes septentrionalis | reverse complement strand
ACACACACACACACACACACACACACACACACACACACACACACACACACACACACACACACACACAAACGCACACTTAAACACACACACAGTCACAAACAGCACAAAAGGGAAAACTGTCTGGGCTGTAAGCAGTGACCTCAATAGGGATTTTATTGCACATAATCCAGATACTGCACAAAATTAGCATTTAGCACTACGTAAGAACTTGAACATCTGAGTAGCAGCAGGTTGTTGCAGGGATTATTGAGAGTGTGAGCGTCACTCACCACCTCATAGTGCCCGTACTGGGCCGCCAGGTGAAGAGGGATCTGTCCGTCCTGTGAGGCGCCGTTAACAGAAGCTCCAGCTCTCAGGAGCATCAGCACAGAGTCCGCCTTCCCCTGCCAGGCCGCATAGTGCAGCGGACGCATCCCTGCGACAGCAGCCACAACACAGCGTTCACAAAAGAGTTTACCAGGAAAACACAATAAAACAGAGTAAATGATGAAACAACATTCAGAACAAGTACTTTGTGTATAAACTGATTAGTTAATTAGAGGTGCACCAATATTAGCTTGTAATAATGGGTTCACTGATATTAACCAACAATTAGAAGTGAACCAATCTTATATAGCCATAAACGGAGAACCTCTCCCTTTATTGGAATAATATTTTTCCAAAAGCAGCTTATATGCACTTCTTCCATCATGACTGAATGTAGAAGAGTCACCTTCCTTCCTGCATATCCCTCGATCTCGGCTTAAACTGAAGGGTGATAGAGCCTTTGCAATTGCTGCGCCTTGTTATTTTAAATTTTATAAAATTATATCAAATTTGCGCTAACTACCTCTGCTTTTAAATCTAGGCTTAACACTAATCTGTTCTTGATTGTGGCGGCCGCCTCGTCCCCATCTCGTAAATCCAAGTCCCAGTCTCCTGAGTATTAGTTTTTCTTTCTTTCTTACCTCCTGTATTCCCTTTCTCCCTTTTTTCCCTTCATCCCTATATTTGTTGCCAGTTTATGCATCCCTTCTACACTCAGACCATGACATTGATAGCCTTACCAGACTTTTAAAGTTATTTGCATTTATGTCTTTTGTTGCTGTTTTGTTGCTTGTTTTTTATTGCCTTTTCTCTTTGTTGTTGCTTGTTTTTATGTGGTAGGGTATAAATGTTTCTTGTACAGCACTATGGTGCAGTGTAACTACTGCTGTAAAGTGCTTTAGAAATAAACTTGACTTGGCTTGACTTGACTCACCGTTGCTGTCCTTGATGTCCACGGTGGCCTGAGCCTCCAGGAGAAGAGACAGCAGGTCAGTGGTTCCAGTGAGAGCCGCATGATGCAGCGCTGAGAACCTAAAATTCCAACAAGAGAGAGAAGAACAGAGTTAATAAACTCAGCTACCAGAATACAGTCCCTGTTCTAAAACTGTATTCACCCGCACTAGTTCGGTTACTGCTCCTGTTTCTGTACCAATCACTGCAATGCTGCTCTTGTATTTTTTTGCACTCTTTATTGCAGTGTTGTTCTGCACTTGCGTCATCTTCAGCTGCTTCTATTTTGTTCTTTGGGTTACACCAGTGGTGTCCAGCTCTGGTTCTGGAGGGACGGTGTCCAGCACAGTCTGATGGTTCTCTTATTCAGACACATTCATTAAACCTGACCCTTAACTGGTGAGGTGAACCTGGACCACGGGGTTACACCATGGACCTGGATGAACATTATGGTCCTCGAGGAACACTGGTGTCCTGGAGCAACATTATGAGCCTGGAGGAAAGTTGTGGACTTGGAGAAACACTGTGGACCTGGAATAATGTTGTGAACCTATGGGGAACATTGTAGACACGTTTGGTACTTCCCCCTATGGGGAACATTGTTATGGTACTGGAGGAATGTTGTTGACATGGAGGAACGTTGTGGACATGGAGGAACACTGCAGACAAGGAATAATGTTGTGGACTTTGGGGGAACATTGTAGACCAGGAGGAATATTGTTATGGTTCTGGAGGAACATTGGGATCCTGGACTTGGAAGAAGGTTTTGGACCTAGGGGGAACACTGTAGACCAGGAGGAACATTGTTATGGTGCTGGAAGACTGTTGTGGACATGGAGAAATTTTATGGGTCTGGAGGAATGTTGTGGACTTGAAAAAACATTGTAGACCAGGAGTAACTTTGTTATGGTGCTAGAGGAATTTGGGATCCCAGGGGAACTTTGTGGACCTGGTGGAACGTTCTGGACCTACAGGGAACACTATAGACCAGAGGGAATGTTATGGTCCTGGAGAAAAATTGAGGACAATGAGGAAGGTCTTTGTCCTGACCTAAGCCGCACACAATACATTCTTGTTTATTCTGCCTGTTGTTTTTAAACTCCTTGTATTATGAGTGACTAATGGGCTACAGCCCCACTGTTTATCGTCTACCTTTATAAATGATGAGCAAATTCTCAGAAGTGAATAAAAACCCAAAACTCGCGTTCATCTTCCGCTCCCTGTTTGCAGTCATAACAAGAATCTGCCGTTTCGACACTCGTTCTCCCGTAATCACTGACATCAGGCTATCTGGGATTTCTAGACACTGAATCAGTCCCAGACTGGGACATAAACAAACACAAAACCACGATATTCTTTTTATCCCCCCCAACGTCTTGCTGCAGCTTTCAAGGTTGGTGCTGAAATGAAAAAGGGATCAAGTGCAGGAAATAGATATTTATCATAATCCAGTGTCGAAAAGACCCTGAATTAAGAAGAATATTAAACGAAAGGGGTGATGCGAACGCGACTGAATCATCGGATGCGCCTTTCCCTAAATCTCTGAGGAGGGGGTTCACTCCGCGTTTACTAAGCGCCTTAAGTCTCCGGGACAATAAGTGAAGTCGGCCAACTTTCTGACATCCCCCACAGTGCTGCAAGAATGGCGAGTTAAAACACGTGTCAGTACGAGTAATAACTGTATAATTAGTCACAGATTAAGCCGACATTTCCCTCAGTGGAGTCGCACTTGGACCCCTTCGCGCACCGGGAAGGCTGGATGTGGCGAAACGGCACTAATCCCGACAAAACCCCTCTGTCTGAGAATGATAAAAATATCATTTGCGATAAAAAATGTATCAGAGGAATAGAATGCCCAGAATTCTCTCCAGACTCGCTCGCATGAGGACGGGCTTCCACTAATAATTTAGCTCTTTCATTTGCTTTTTCATTTCATCCACAGAGAAGTGGAACTTCTCACACGATGTCCGGTGAGCGCTCCAAAACACATCCAGAACAATGTTTTCCTTCAAAGACACAGCGCTGCACTGATACAGACAGATCTAGTTTCCCTGAAGCGATGCATCTCACGCTACAGCAAGCACGGCATAACTTTGATTTCATTACTTTGAAGGAGGGGGAAACGCCTCAGACAGTCCTGAGCGCCGTAAATGGAGTCTGATGTGGTGTTGTTTTTGGCGGCCTGTTATAATTTTAGTTTTAGTCCTGTCTTTGCATCAAGCTGTCATTTTAGTTTTTGTTAGTCTTAGTCATATCAACACTATTTTTAGTCTAGTCAAGTTTTAGTTGAACAAATTTTTTTTTAGCATTTTAGTCTTATTTTAGTCAGAATGATCCACGACTATTTTCGTCTAGTTTAAGTCGATGAAAATTGATGACATTTTAGTCTAGTTTTAGTCAATGAAAGCTGTATTTTAGTCTTTTTTATTAATGCAAGTCAAAATATTATAATTAAAGACAAAATCTAAAATTTCAGTCAAGCCTATTTCACAATTCGATTAAGGTTATCTGATTACCTTACAGACCCAAGAATACTGTACATCCATTCCAGAAATCCATGGAAGACTCTCTGATTTGAGTTTACAACATTTTTTTTACCAACTATGTTAGAACTTAGATGTACACACACAATAATTTTTATAAAATAAATGAATAACATCCCATCACTAAAAAGTGCAAATACAATGTGTACAATGTGAAAATGTGTGTGTGTGTCTGTTGCCATAAAACCCACATTTGTAAAACTGGTAAAAGTCTTCACCTGCAATGTTGTGGACCTGAACACACCTGATTTTTTTTTTTTTATCCTGAACAAATATAGTCTACACAACCAAATCAGAACATGGATGAGCCTTTTTGGTATGGGAAAGGCTCCTTATAAAAATTGCGTCTGTGAGAGTTTGTGTGTGTCCCAAAACTTTTATCCACTCTAGAATCATTTCGTTCACATTAGAGCTTAGATTGGGCCCAAAAAACACGTTCCGGCCTGAGCCCGATTTAAACTCACGTTCTGAACTGTGGGTGCGTTCCTAATCTGACACTCCAAGCTCCGAGACACTCAAATGCTGGATCACAGCCTGCCCCTAGGAGAGTGGCAGGAAATATTAGGCCGGGTTCGGGCTCAGGCAGAGAATCTAAAGTTTAATTCACATTGCCTCTCAATGGACAAAAGTATTGGGACGTGACGTAAAGTCGAGTGTCCTTTACCTTTTTCTCTCCTCCCTAACTTACAGGAAATAACGTCTCATCTTGTTGTAGTCTATGAAAATGAAGAGACATTTTAGCATAATTTTTATCTTGTAAACCACATTTAGTCTCGTTCTTATTCGTCAACAAAACTACATTATTAATTCGTTTCGTAATCGTCACATGACCAGCATTTACGTCTCGTCTCATTTTTGTCACGTGAAAAAGTTCGGTGACGAAGATATTTCATCATAATTTTCGTTGACGAAAACAACACTAGCCTGATGTTCGCTTGCCCTCACTGATACTTTCAAAATGCGTAGCAACAAGAAATCAGTTAAATTCACTGATCACAGAGGACAGTGTGTATGTTACGACTGCACAGTTGTGGTTATAGAGTCTGATGGGTGTGTGTTACAGGGGGAGGAGTTATAGAGTCTGATGTGTGGGTGTGTGTGACAGGGGAGGAGTTATACAGTCTGATGTGTGTGTGACGGGGGAGAAGATATACAGTCTGATGTGTGGGTGTGTGTGACGGGGGAGGAGTTATACAGTCTGATGTGTTGGTGTGTGTGACAAGGGAGGAGGTATACAGTCTGATGTGTGGGTGTGTGTGACAGGGGAGGACTTATAGTGTCAGATGTGTGGGTCTGTGTGACAGGGGGAGGAGTTATACAGTCTGATGGATGTGTGTGTGTGACAGGGGGAGGAGTTATATAATCTGATGGAAGTGGGAAGAAGGTGTTTAGTTCAACACTTTATGTTGGTGAGTCTGTGGCTAAAAGTTTATTGTGAGTCCCAATTATTTACCATACCCTAATACTAGTATACTATATACTAATCTTAATAGTATGAGTTTATTAGGGTTGTACACTTAGTTGTACGGTCAGTACCTATTATATCACTATACCATAATACTAGGTATACACAGTGACTTGCAAAAGTACTCAATTTAGTATTGGTAATGTAAACTTTTATGCTTTAACCATACATTTACAAAGTAAAAAAAAAAACTTTTGTCATGCAGAAAAATATAACTTTTGCATTAGTATTCAACCTCTACACATTAACATTGTAGCTTTAGCTACAATAACAGCCATATTTTTTTTTTTGTCACTTTGGTCTCGTTCTTCTCAGGAATTATTTTGTTTCTCACATCTGCAGAAAGATCATTTGTCTTCATGCAGTGATTTTCCAACAAAGAAAGTTTGAGGTTTTTATATCCAGAGAGACTTTAAGGACTCGCATGCGGAACTTAATTATATTTGTCAATTTGTCATCATTTGGAGTTATGTTTGTCAATTTGTCATCAGTTGGAGTTGGAGCTTCCAAACTTCAGGTGTTTGAATACGCAGAAAGCATATTCCATTTTTTTGTGTATCTTTTTAACGTTAGTAGACGAAAACCTATTAGTTATCAACATAAAATTTGATGGATAAAATTATGCACTTATGTGTTTTATATTCCCGAAAATTATACTGACTTTTTAAAGGGGGCTGATCACATTCGCAAGCCACTGTATGAACTTGTATCATAGTAACAGTTTAAATAGTACATTAGTGTGTCACAATAAGTATGTGTTCCAATTACGCATTAATCCTGAAAACTAGATTATATTCTATATTCTAATTTTAACAGTATTCTTTTAGAATATCGGTACACTAAAGTATGAATATACTTGTGAGTGTTATTATGGCAACTTACAGTACGCCATACTAAACTATGGCTCTGAAGGCAACTTTCACACAAATGAACTGTAATGGTATTTAATGCTCACAATGTAGCTTTAAGGAGAAGCTCCGCCTCCTGGAGTTTCACGCAACATTGTCAGACAACAGTGTCTTTCTTTTACGTATAATTAAGTATATTTAACGCTGACACAGCAAAAATGTGCACTAAACTATCAAACACCAGTCAGTATTAGTGTTAGGTGCACTTTTGGGCCGCATCATAGGAGGTTTTTAACAGTGATGTGCATTTAAAAGGTGAGATTTCACACTTGATATGATTTAGTAGCACAAATCTGTTGAGAATCCAGGAGTCAGTGATGTCAGGATTATAAGAGGGGATTGTATTCCAGTTGTCTGAGAGATAAAATGCCTCTCAGTGTGCAGGTGGATCGCGATATCAAAGCAAGATCTTCAGACAGAGCCTCCCCCAGCCTGGCTCTGATTTTGGAGGAATGATCCTGGACCACACACATTCACACACTCACCTGACTAGGGTCCTCTGTTTTGTTCACATTAGCACTGGAGGAACACTGTGGTTCTGGAGGAACAAAGTGGAATTTGAGGACTGCTGTGGTTCTGAAGGAACATTGCAGTCCTGGAGGAACATTTTGGTCCAATAAGAACTTTTTGGTCCTGGAGGAACATTCTGCTCCAATAGATGCATTTTCAATTACGATTTTGTCTTAAATTGATTTTGATATTGACCACCCCCCTCCACTTTTGTTCCAGTAATACACAAGACACTAGAAACTAGAACATTGCTATGAGGATTTGACTACATCTAGCCACAGCAGCCAATGAGAACAACCTCACAAATATAATTTTGATGCCAAATCATTCCCATAGACAGTTTTTAAATTATTTGTGTGCAACCGATCCCCAGAGTCAGTGATTAGTCGTTGAATTTGATTAGGAGTAGATACTTGTGGACATGTAGTCTGGTATCTTATATTTCCAGTCCTTACATGCAATTGAAAGAATAAACTTAAGCCTAAGACCAAAAAGAGATGCTTTTAAAGCGACTTTGAGTATCTTTAAAAGCGCTCTATAAATAAAATGTATTATTATTATTATTATTATTATTAGTAGTAGTAGTAGTAGTAGTAGTAGTAGTAGTAGTATTTTTACTATTATTATTTATGCTCGCAATTTAAATAAATGAAAGTCAGAATCCCAGCTTGCATATTAGTCTTGTGTTTTTCCCTTAAAGTCAAAGCATTTCCAGCCTGAGAATGTTTGAGAACAAACACACTCCATCACTCAGGCAGCAGAGGCAGTGTTTTCTGAAGCTCCTGCTTTCTCCTGCCACAGACATGACAAAGCGATCCGGCATGTTCCCTCATGTGGAGCAGATGATCTAAACCTCCAACTACTCGAGAGGACAGCCCCCCCACCCCGTGCTCATATCACACCTCAGAAGAAAAGGACTCCCGCCGCTTACAACACCAGCATCACCGACAAGCTTGCTTCTCGTCGGGCTGCACAAAGCACCAAGCCGAGCATGAAAAAGCACTGGATCGCACTGGATCAGCACCACACACACATACAGCTATGTGTCAGACGATGGATGGTTTAAGTCTTAAACCAGATGCAGCTGAGTGAGTGACACGTATCTGAAGCATGTATAACACAAGGAGTCATCATCTATAACTCGTCACCAAGAAACATCTCCGAAAACACGTTCCTGCACGTAACTTTTGTACGTCTGTGGCAGTCTTTGGTTTTGTACGTTCTTTCCCATTTTTACATCTCACAGATGCTTTACCAGGGAGTTCTTCTTTTTCTTTTGTTGGCAGTTGGCACAAGCCGCATTACAGGCACCTTCTGGCGGATATCAAATGTTAAAAACATAAGATAAGATAAACCTTAATATCCTTTAACATAAGATAGCCACGTTAATCATTTTTTCTATACTTAGAAGAATAACGACCCATACCTAGCTGATACAGGTAAATGTTTCAAAGAAACTGTTTCAACTTATCACTGTTTGCTATTGTGTCCAATTCAGACATAGCAACTCTAAAAATTACAAGTGGAAAAAATGTGATGTATTATCATAGTAGTACTAATGCTGGTACTGGTCAGTGTTGTGCCAGTTCACAATGAAAAATAACTAGTCTAAAATTACAGTTCATTCAAATAAAAATGAAGTTGTTCAGGTTCATAGTTCACAGTTCTAGCTGAACCTCCTTCAGTCTTCTCCATCATACGAATGAACAATCACAGACAAGTTATATTAAAATCCAATTCTGTGGTTGAGAATAGATCTTACCATTTAAGTAACGCATCGTGTTATGGTGAAAGTGGAAAAAATTAGGTGCATGTATACTGTATTTTTATTCAGAAAACATTAGCACAAAGACATCTTTTTTTAAAGTGCTCTGAAAAGAATGTAACTAATGTCAGCTGATGTCTTTTTTGAAACCTTATCAAACTAGCTAAAATGTACAGCTCTAAAACTCAAACATCTAGTATTTAGCTGTACTTAACATAATTATCTCCCTTAAAAAAGCTTATTTCCCATGTTTATTTCTGCCGATGCATGAATCAGATAATGAATCAGAATAGCTGACTTTATCAACACACCACGCATTCATTTAGTTAGGCAACAATATGAGGCTACAAATGATAACAAACTAAGCCGTTGGAAGCTGAAAGGACTGGCTCTTCTTTGGGATCCGTGCCAGAAGAGACAGATCTCTTAAAAGAGCGAACTTCCCATCACCATAACCTGCGAGCGTATAATGTGAATTGCGTTCAGTCTCATGAGAGTGAACTTCACTCACGGTTGCGTTCATAAATTGTAATCTAACTCGTTCTGTTCAGCTTTCACGTAAAATAGAGACGTGTTCAATGAGCACCATTCATTGAGCGGGTTCATGCACAACACTGGTACTGGTAGTAGACTAGTGGTAAAGGTGGTCATGATTTCTATAAATACATCCTTTCTTGAAGTAGAAACAGATGTTGCAGATAGAAACCCTAACCCTAACCCTAACCCTAACTTTTTGATAAACTTTTAGGTAAAGCACTGGAATTCCCTCTACCCACCTGGTTTAATGGCTTACAGAGATTTTTTTTCAAATGGACCTCCACCTACACTGTTACCATCTGTAATTTATTGATTATTTGATTGATTAAGTGTAGGCAGAAAGCACAGGAGGCATGGAGGTAGACAGCAAGAGATAACAGAGAAGCAGAAGTGCAGAAAGAAAGAAAGAAAGAAAGAAAAAGAAAGTAGGGTGGTGGAGCGAACAGTGCCAGTAGCGGTGATGAATAATAAAATGTTTTTCCTCTTCCTCGGCTGCTGCTCCCCGAGGAGGCCGTTTCTCAGCTCTTCCCCTCCTGCTCACGAAATCCCAAATTAGTGCTCAAACATGCTAATGTTCTGCCCCGTCTCCATCACGGCTTTCAACCCTTCGCTGCTTTTGTCTCCTCTGAGGAACCAGACCCTCACTATCAAGCTGCTACCAATGTTCGCCTGCATGTTTTTCCATAGACTAGTCAAAACGTTTCGACCTGCATTAACCTCATAATCATGCCTCAAACCCACCCCCCTAAAACACCCCCCCCCTAAAACACACCACTGGAAATCCCAGCAGCCTGTCTCTGCACTGACCATTCTCTTCACCTGCATGTGGTGAGTTGGAGGAAAAACCAGAGCGGATTTCCAGTGGTGTGTGTTCTTCTATCTATTAAGTGGAGTGCATTCTTTCACCAAAGTTTCAAGTTTCAAGATTCAACAGGGGTTTCAAAACACCCCCACCCCCTAAAAGGATGAGACTTTGCACACGCAATGGCCCCGCGCCCAACCAAACCCCGCCCCCACCCAAGAGAAGAAGCTGTTGAGCTTTGTTGGTTGAAAGCTCTCTGATATGATTACTGTTAAGCTGTTAACTAATACTAACTCACACTTTCATAACCAAACTGGATATGAAAATGTAACATGAGCACAACTTTTACTAAAGTGCTTGTTTATGTTTGTTTATCTTACAAAGATTGAGCTTCAGCTTAGAGCACTGTTTGCTCTTGTGCACTTCAGAGCTATGACCTGTCTAAATATTACAAGCAGAAATTGCTGTTAGGATGAAAGAATTGCTGTTAGGATGAAACTAATAATTGTACAGGTATTACAAAAAGTAGAAATTCAATATTCTGGGAAATATCAGAAGATGTACAAAATTGTGTAAAAGTCTTAAGGCACTGCTCATTTCTTTATAATTTTCTTTGAATCACCTGGTTGGTGCAAAAATACTCAGTTATGCCTGTAAAACTGTCTTATGCTTTTTTACTGGTTCAGTTAGATGCTCTTTGTTCTGCTTGAATGATTCATATGTAGGTTACAGAAACATTCCTCTGAAACTGGTCTGGTTCAGGAACTGGACTGGATATGAGAGTCCCTGAAAGTTCCTTCAGGAAGCCTGGAGAACTCTTCCCCAAGAACACATAAAAAATACAGGAATGTCAGATTTTTTGGAAGCAAAATATAAAGAAATGAGGGGCTCAAGACTTCTGCATAGCATTGTACTTGCAGAGATGTTGATAAAAATGAACAGCAACCCTACTGTGGTAACTTTTACAAAAACAGATTCAGGAGCTTCAGGTCAAGTGAAGACATTCCCCCAACGTTCCCGGTTTAATGGTTTATCAAGGTTATTTTCCACACTCTATTTATATTTCCAGGAATAATTCAGCATATGGATTAATTATACCAAAATGGAATCGATTTCAACTGAGTCTAAAAAAGCAGAATCTGAAAGGCCGTCTTCCATGCTGGATCGTGTAAAAGTAAACATTTTCCAAACTGTATATGCAGAACTGAATAATGTGAGGCCGTTTTGGGGAACAGGACCCGAACCCACGGCCGAGTTCTGCACCGTTCTCTGTTATTTACTCCATGAGGAAGGAGGCATGAAGGAATGAGGGCTGTGTTCGTATTGCGCTGTAACTCTGGTTAGTGGTGCAGAGAATCTCTCCAAAGTCTGAGCAGAATCCTAAACATAGACGATTCTTTCATCTCTGGTATATTTGGTGCCACTGATTTGGGAGGAAACTTATGTGCCATTATGATTTCTGTCATTCTCTCCCGCTATTGCCTGAGGCCGCATAATGAGCGCGCCCAGGGCTCAGCCAGTCGCAGACGCCGGAATCAAACTCTGCTCTGTTCAAAAAAGTCAAAGTAAAAAAAAAAAAACGAGTAGCAGTCAGACGGCGGACGCTACTTTAATACGACAGAAATAACTTTAAAAAGTCAAACATCTCAGCAGAGGAGTGAATGTTAATAACTGAAATACAGCACAGTGACTACATGCTCACTCTCTCATTCTCTCTCTGTCTCTCACTATCTATCTATCTCTCTATCGCTTTATCTGTCTCACTCACTCTCTCTCTCTGTCACAATCTATCTATCTCTATCTCTTTAACTGTTTCTCTCTCTCTGTCTCTCTGTCTCTCTCTCTCTCTCTCTCTCTCTCTTTCTCTCTCTCCCTTTCTCTTTCACACACTCTCCATAGATCTCTCATTTTTTTTACCCCCCCTCTCTCTATTTCTCTCATTCACACTCCACTTCTCTCTGTCTTGTTCATTCTCTCTAGCTCTATCTTGTTCACTTTCTTTATCTCACGCTATCTCTCTCACTCTCTCTCACTTATTCTCTCTCACTCTCTTTTGCTCACTCTCTCCTTTAACTCGCTCTCTCTATTTTGCTCACTCTCTGTCTCTCATTATCTTTCTCTCGCTCAGAATCTATCTCTCTCTGTCTCGTGCACCCTCTCTTTCTTGCTCTCTCTCTCTCTCTCTTTTGCTCACTCCTACTCTCTCTCGCTCTCTCTTTCGCTCACACTCCCTCTCTTTCTCCCTCTAATGCTCTCTCTATCTCTCTCGCTCACTTGCTCTTTCTCACTTGCTTGCTCTTTTTCTTTCTCTCCCTCTCTCTCTTGTTCCCTTTCTTTCTTTTTCTATCAGAAACTCTAATGAGCACGAGAGCATCCCAATTATTCATTAAACTCACTACACAAATATGAGTTTAAATAAAAACAGTGTGTGGTGAAACTAGAGTCTGAATAAACAGATTAGCATTTAAATAAGGGGAGGACAACAACAGGGCACTGTTTTATTGTTGGAAAAATATGGTCTGAGTTTAAATAATACTGAAAAACTTCAAGATCAATTACAAATACAGCAAAATTTGTCTCTCACTTCCTCCCTCCCTCTCTCTCTCTCTCTCTCTCTCTCTCTCTCTCTCTTTCTGCATTTCTCTCTCTTTCCCTTTCTTTCTTTTTCCATCAGAAAACCTTTAATGAGCACATGAGAGCATCCCATTTATTCATTAAACTCATTAGACCAATATGAAGCTGGTTTAAATAACTGTGGTGTCTACTGAGTCAGATTAGTGTTTAATTTAGCGGAGGACACAGCAAATCTTATTGTTATGATTAAACTCCATTGGAAAATATTATGTGCTTTAAAACTTTCATTACAAATACAGAGCCCCTCTCTCTCTCTCTCTCTCTCTCTCTCTCTCTCTCTCCCCCTCTCTCTCTCTCTCTCTCTCTCTCTCTCTCTCTTTCTCTCTCTCTCTCTCTCTCTCTCTCTCTCTCTCTCTCTCTC
>JBBMFX010013763.1:0-12786 GCA_037832545.1 Rhabdalestes septentrionalis | reverse complement strand
AATAATAATAATAATAATAATAATAATAATAATAATAATAATAATAATGATGATGATAATAATAATAAGCCGAAGAAAAAAAACGAATTTCTATAGAATAAGTTCGTCATAGTATTTATCACTATTTCACTACTCATTTTAAACACAACTATAATAATTTGTTATTTTTGCTTTGAGTACATGCACGGTAGTGCGTTGCGATCTTAATGACGAATTCAGTGAGTATTTTTATTCCTCGTGTTATCCGTCTGCTACTGTTTTTGTCTGGCCTACTGCTGGCTGATGTCATTGCAAATAAAAGACAGAAAATGACTGAAATTAGCGAAATTACCCTCCTTATTGTTTACAGCACTGAGCCCCTAGAGCACCGCGGCGTTTCTGTGATTTTCACCAGGATTCAGGATCAAAATACTAAAATCTTTTCCTGAACATTTCTTATTCTGAACAATGTAATTTTCCTGTATACATAAAAGAAGACGTGTTGCGTATAGACGGAAATGCTCCGCCCTTCAGCCTAAATGTGATTGGAAAATAATTTGTAATTTTTGAGATTGGGGAGTGGGGATCTTCTTTCTTTATCTCCACCACAAGATAGCACATCGATGAAATACACAATACACAGATGTGCTATAAAAGCCACGATGTATTGTTGGTTAATGTATTACTTTGTTTGTTTATTATGTTGTTTATTTTGTGTTTTTTAATCCTATTGTGGTTGCTAAATGCTTCGATGCTGTATTTCACTTGCTAAATGCTTCGCTGCTGTACATTCACACATCCACTCACTCACTCACTCACTCACTCACTCACTCACTCACTCACTCATTCATTCATTCATTCACTCACTCATTCACTCATTGACTTATTCATTCACTGATTCGCTCACTCACTCATTTATGGACTAATTCAGTTATTTTTTCATTCACTAATACATTCACTGACACATTAATTCACCCATTCACTCGTTCAATCACTAATTCACTCACTTATTCGCTTTTTTCACACTCTCATTCACATATTTACTCACTCACACACTCATTTTTACTAATTCATTTATTCACTCACTCACACACTCACTCACTCACTTATTCAACCACACTTAATCGCTTTCCTCACTGTCGCTAGTGTGCTTCATTTTTATAATTATATATGTGAGTGTATGTGTTTGTGAAAGTGTGGGTTTGGGAGTGTGTGTGTGTGTGTGAACGCTGCCCTGCATTTCGTGCTTATCTCGTGCGCCCGGTTCGCCTTCATCTCACGCGCTTCCGCCTCAATCAATCAAAATCGATGAATCAGTCGCTCAGTATGTGTGTGTGTGTGTGTGTGTGTGTGTGTGTGTGTGTATGTGTTTGGTGTGTGTGTGTGTGTGTGTGTGTGTGTGTTGTAGCGTGTGACGGGTGGTACGGGGTCGCACATGACTGCACGAGGAAGCTGGGGATGAAGATCTGTGGTAAGTTCCCCCAAATGCCCGAGACTAATTCAGATTCACTCATTCTATAATGGTTTCCGTAGATGTTGGAAAATTATTGTGAGGATTTGATTGCATTATCCACAAGAGTTGTAACGAGATCAGAGATCAGGTCCTTGTTGGTGATGATTCTGGAACACAAACTTCACTCCTACCCAAGAGTACTGGATCGAGCCCCATCACTCCAGAGAACACAGTTCCAGCACTCCAGGGCTCAGTAAATGGAGCTTCAATATAATTTAGCCAATGCTCAGTAACCTCAGTAACTTGCAATGGATGTATAGACAGACAGATACACAGACTTACTTCATAAGTTCCTTATTCTTTAGTTTTATATGGAGCCCCTGCTTAATTCCAAGCTTTGTCAATCAATTACAGATATTTTTCATTTTTATTATCTCCATCAAGTACTTTTATCATTAAAATATTCCCCAGGATATTGGTGGGTCACATAAGCTAAAATATAACAAAAATAAGGTTTTGTGTAATTCCATTATATTATAGATCACCATCATCCTGAACAAATGGTAGATTGTTTAATTTAAGATTTTCCTCCTCCATAAGCACGGTGAATCTGCACCATACCACTTCTAGGACAAGATAAGAAAGAAAATAAAAAGGGAAATAATTTTTCCTATTTAAACATATAGTCTTTTCTAGTTTTTAATTTTAAGCAAAGTTTAAGCAATTTCCAACAGCTCATAAATAAAAAAAAACATTGTGTGCTTAAAACAAACTCCAACTAAATAGCACAATTATTTAAATTATTAAAAGTGTCCTCAACCACCATTTAATTTACAGCCAGGAAAAAGGTATTTACTCTAAATGATTGAACTACATATACGCAGTGTGAATTAAGAACAATAATACTTGGTGAGGACATATTGAAAGAACTTCTTTGTGAATCCTTTGAGCTTGTTAGCTGTAATAAACTCACTGATGTTCATTATGTCCCAATGGGACCGACTTTCCTTTTGGCTTCTGTTTTGTGTGATAATACGGATGATAATCACTGTCCAATGGGACCAGTGGTGATCCTAGTCTCTGGGGGCCTCAGGCAAAGAAATCCATCTAGCCACCCCCCCACCCCCCACCCCATATTCCTGCCCGACCTCCCCTGCCCCCATCCACCTTCATGCCCCTATAACAATGTATTCAGTCACTTCAGTCAAAAAATGCATTTGATCAACTGTACCTCAAATGTCCAAATAATTTATTTACAAAAAACCATGTACACACATTATTTAGTATTTTTAAATTTTGTATATGTATTATGACAAAGGAGGAGCAGAAATATTTTAATTCACTGATGGTTACACTTACTGTACCTAGAGTTACGAACTGGTGGAAATGTGTGTCACTTTGTTATTTTATTTTTTTATTATAATAAATCATTAGTATTGGTGAACCTTTATTTCTGCCTGTGGGTTTTTTAAATATTTAACCAATGAGAAATGTTTAAATAGAGAATGGAGACCTGTGGGACCACTGAAGTGTGCAGGAAAAAACATGCCTGCCGTCTTCAGCAGCCTGTTCAGAGCCCTGCATCTATCATAACAAGATTTTGGCCAAATGACCTCAAAGACAGGAAAAAATACTGAGTGCAAATATCTACATTACATTTTAAATATGTGAACTCTATTTTTATGAAACATTAATAAGATTATAGAGAGAAATACAGGTCTATCCTAGCCCTCGGATGTTGAGGATGTTTCTCAGTTCTTTCCACAACATTTCTTTTTGGTTAAGACTTGATTTGGCATTTCCAAATCTTTAACCTATCTTCCTCTTTAACCATGCTTGGGCAGAACGACTTGTGCGCTTAGGATTATTGTCTTGCTGTATGTTCCACTTCCTCTTGAATTTCAGTCCTGAAATCTTCATTTCAGGAGTCTTTGCTTATCAGTTGTAGCAAGCAGTCCTGGCTCAGCAAAATAGGCCCAAACTGGAAGCCACCATCACATTTCACAGATGGATAAGATAAAATTTCTTAGGTTTGAATACAGAGTTTCCCTTTCTTAATATGTGAACCTTTCATCACATTCATCCATGACACCTTTTCTTGTATCCTTCTGTAAACAGGCACTGTAGAAAAGCACTCATGTTTTTTTGAGGCCAGCAGCTTTCTTGTTGAGACCCTGCCATGCATACCATTGCTGATCAGTATCCTACTGATGGTGGACTCATGAACAGTAACATTAGTTAATGAGAGAAGCCCTCAGTTGCTTAGAAGTTACCCTGCATTCCTCACAGACCTTGCTGATCTCTGCTGGTCGATCACTCATGGGGAGGGAAACAATGGTCTTGAATTTTGTCTCATGTCTATGACTATGGATTAATCCAAAATCTTTAGAAATTGTTTTGTAATATTTCCAACCCGATAAGCATCATTTTCTAATGTCCTTATGAATATCATTTGTTATTATCATGATACAGGTCCACAAACATTTTGTGAAGACCTGTCCTGAAAAACAAAACAAAACAGGGCACTCACTCATACCTGACTCCCTCCCATTGATTGAATACACATGAAGCAAATTTCAGTTAAAAATTCATATTCTAGAGTAAATAAATTAAAGAGCATAATTTTTTTAGGGAAACTGGCCTTTTGACTTTTTTGATATCTTTTATTCTTAATGGCACATCTTACTTAATTATTGACTCATTTCCCCTCAAACATTATTTGTATCGCATTGTAAGTTATGTAACAAATATGAGCAAAGATGTTCAACAAATAAAGGGATTCACTGTCTGTGTTGAGACTAAAATATACCTTAATTTTCACTTAGAAATATAATTTGACCAGGAGCATCCAAACCTTTCAGTGCAGGTGGACAACAATATCTCCACTGTTGCATCATCACCTACTCTGTTTATTTATAAACACAGCTAAGTCCAGGTGTAAATCTGCATGTATGTTAATCCAGCAAAGTCAATAATTTACTTTTCAATAGAGGAAGAAGAAGAAGGCAACTCTGCAATATAGGAAGAAGAAGTAAAAGGGCTCTACTCCTTCCACTGTCCATCCAATTCTTTGCAGTAAAATATATCTGATGGACCAGTGTCATGAAGCATCACTCCATCAGTCTATCAACTCTTTTGGCCTGTGGCTAATGATACAGTCCCTATTTGGATTAAGCAGAGTCACTGATGCGTGAGTAGATGGGGGTGTGGCTAGACGGGGTTATTTGGGGGTTTTGGGGGTGTATATGGGGGGTTGCACACATATGCAAAGAAAAGATCATAGAAAACACAGATTTTTGTTTCATGGTCAAAGATACAAACAAAATATTCTCAACACAGACAATTAATCTCTCTAGTTGTGGAAAATCATAGCCCATATTTGTCAGTGTCTGAGGAGAAATGAGTAAATAATACAGTGCCAGACACTTGTAATTCTTGTAATAACTCCTAAAGCTAGGCTTAAATACTGTACAGAGTTAACACTGTTCATATGAGTAAAATTAAGTATTTATTTGTATTTGTGTGCATGTAAGACTTTCCTACTAGAATGTAGAAAACAAGAGGTAATAAAATAATTTCAATTAGTTTTAGTTAAGAAATTATGAAGAGTTTAGGGAGAACTATGGCAACAAGGCTAACATTTAGTTTTATTATCTAGGGATTTGTTAATATTGAGTCAAACCTGGGTTAATAAACCTGTGATTGGGATTGAGACCATTAGCTCCCATATTCTGACAGCTGCAATGATGGATTTGCTGGGGCAACTACTTGCCAACAAACGATTAACCAGTCTGCCCTATTGGATCCTGGTTCCTCGTCAAGGGTCCTGAAAGGACCATTTGAAGTCTGCCAAAATATGTTTGTAATTTAAACTAAAATGTTTGAAATTCAAATTATAGATTCATGTAGATTCCTTTAAAATGCCTAAACATGCATGGATCGCACACTTCATTATATAAAAATGTTGAAAGCAGAACTTTCCAAACTGGGTTTAATCTCTTCTCTGCATACTGACATTTGGAGGCTTTGTGATATTCAAGCATGATGAACTGGACACTGCATTTTTTCCAGGAATTCTTCAAAATGCAAAGAGTTAGTAATCTCCAGAGCTGGTCATTCTAGACAACATTATCCATAGCGTTTTTCTTATCTCGTGCATGTTTTCAGCCTCCTGTGTTTTTTCTTTGTTAACAAACACTTATAGTTGGATACAGATCCCACTGCTCTGCTGCCTGGGGGCTTTTTTCAGTGCCTCACAAAGCCGTGAACTGAGTTCTGACGGCGCCCCCTTGTGGAGAATCCTAAGCCTTCAAATGTCTGTACATACTTGTGTCATTCATTTTTTCCTTTGAAGAATATATATTGACATTTTGGAAGATTCTTGTTTAAATTTGACCCTGATCAAAGTTTCAAGTTGTGTTTCATTGTGTCAAGGAACCACAGAAATAAATGCAATCTAAGTTAACTATAAAACCTAAACCAGGATTAATAAAACAATGGTTCAAATCTAACACTGATGACTTTTTTAGTTAGGTGCAACTGCATTAGCAGTTAACCCACCAGGATTAAGAGACTTAATACTTTTGGTACAACCCACACTGAGTGTATTTATTAATAATTTCCAGCCTTTATGATGCTATTTTATTCTTAATAGTATAGAGACATCAGTTCTTGAAGTTGATCAGTGCCTAATTGTCATGGCTAGATGACTTGCTCAGCGCATCTCCAAAACAGCAGTTTTTTGGGGTTGTTCCTGGTATGCAGTGGTTAGTACGTACCAAAAGTGGTCCAAAGAAGAGTGACCAGTGAACTGGGGACAGAGTCATGGTTGAGCAAAGATGCACAAGAAGAGCAACTGTAGCATATAGTCCTGAAAATTTGATGCTGGCTATGATAGAAAGGTCAGAACTCACAGTGATGCTTGCTGTGTTATGGGGTTGCGTAGCCACAGACCGGTAAGAGCACCCACATTGACCCCTGTCCACTGCTGTAAGTGTCTACATTGAGCATATGAGCATCAGACCTGGACCTGGAGCATGTTTTATTTTTTAAAAAGGTGATGTCTGAGTGTGTGCATGTCATTTACTGAGGAAAGAGATGGCAACAGGATGCACTATGGAAAGAGGCGTGATGCTCTGGACAGCGATCTCATTCATGTGAATGTTACTTTGAAACATACCACCTACCTAAACATTGCTGCAGACCAAGGATATTCCTTCATGGCTACACTGTTCCCTAATGGCAATGGCCTTTTCTAGCAAGATGTTGTGCCCTGCCACACTGCAGCAATATTTCAGGAACGGTTTGAGGGATGTGACAGGTTCATGGTGTTAATCTCAGTCCGAACAAATGTCTGTGGGGTGTGCTACACAAACAAGCCCATGTTGTGTAGCTTTAGGTATAAATGGGGAATGTATGTGGTGCTATTCAATGCACTTACATATTCATCTAGAGGTGTAATAAGGTATATCATATATGGGGGTATTTACTTCTCATGTCATGCTTCCTTTGGCAGACTCAATATCTACTAATGTCACTGCGCACCCCTCAGGCGAAACATGTCTCTAAATAGCATTGTCCTGAAACCCACCCTAAATTAGTACTCACCCATGCTATATATATCAGCCCAGCCCACTGATAGTCCCTCAGAGGAAAGCATGCGTCATACAACTTACTTTACAAAGAAGTCAGCTGGGATTTATTGTTTTGTCTTTTTTTGCAGGAACATCCTAAATTAAGACTTGAGAGAGATGTTTTCTAATGACAACTGTCCGTTTTCTTCATCCTCCTCCTCTGACCCATGTTTCAACACAGGCTTCCTACAGAAGAACAACAGTTTGGATGAGAAAGGGCGCATGGTGAGCACTTTCAGCCAGAAGCAGCAGCTGGTGAACGAGCTAAGTGAGAGAGAACAGCACTTCAGGCACACTGAGACTGACTTCTCCAACTTGTTTGCCCGAGGTAAGATGAGATTTCTTTTTCAGTTTCTTTCCTTGCACCATTTAGTGCACAAATCTTTTGCTGTGTGGAACTGTCCGTGGTACTGAAATGCAACAACAAAATACACAGAATAAAGGGCTGCACCAAATTTCCTAAGTATTAGTGGATGCATAATTTCCACATTAAAATGTCACACTAACCTAACACAGTTACCTAAATTAAATGAACTGAAAGACATAAATGTTGATGTGATATAATCTATTGATGTGAAAAATATTTGAATGCACTGGAATCAAGTAAGTACAATCAATTACTTTTTAAGTAAATAAAAAATGTGTTTAATAGTTCAGGAATTTTAAGAATATTTTAAATGTGGAATTAATTCTGATTCTGTTTATTTTTATTTTACAGATGTTTACGTTCAGTGTTTAGGTGTTTGTCCATTTTATTGATATCTATCATGTTTCTCCTTACGGTGGTTAAACATGATCATTTTCATGTCCTCAATAGATTTGCTTCCTGCCAAAAATGGTGAAGAACCAACCATGCAGTTCCTCCTGGAGGTGGTGGACATCCTCACCAACTATGTCCGTAAGACCTTCGACAGATCCACCAAAGTGCTGGACTTCCACCACCCCCACCAGCTGCTGGAGGGCATGGAGGGCTTTAATCTGGAGCTTTCTGACCAGCCTGAATCCTTGGAGCAGATTCTGGTGGACTGCCGGGACACGTTGAAGTATGGAGTTCGAACAGGTAGATTAAGATCAAATTCTGTAAACCTAGTATCAATACAGC
Source organism: Rhabdalestes septentrionalis (assembly GCA_037832545.1). Classification (NCBI taxonomy): domain Eukaryota; kingdom Metazoa; phylum Chordata; class Actinopteri; order Characiformes; family Alestidae; genus Rhabdalestes; species Rhabdalestes septentrionalis. The sequence continues at coordinate 4,619 of JBBMFX010013763.1, read as the reverse complement.
TGCTACCTCACAGTGTGAACACTGGCATCTACACTTTTAAAGATAATTCTAATATAAAATAATTCCAACTTTGTCTAAATGTTGCTTTTTCGGTTATGTATGATTAGGCTACCATTGTTAACAAGCATCAGATTTTAGTTACCAAACATATCTTGTGTGAATACAATAACAGATATTGTCTAAAATGTCTGCCCCTAGTGAAGTCTTCTGTCAGTTAATGAAGAACCAGATGTAGTTTAAATTAATTTACAGAAGTTTTGGGGATGTGTTCAAAAACTACTGATTTCCAGTGTTTGTTAATAACCCCACACTAATGTAAGAAGTAAAATATGGACTCCAAATATGTGTTGACTGATTGACTACCAGGGTAAGCTTAACAGTGAACTATTATTCCTTTAAACATGAATGTCTAAATATGTTATTAACTCAACTCAGTCAGACCTGGGAAAAGACTTACCAGAGGCAGTCTGGTAATTCTTTTGCTTGTTTGTTTAGTTTTGTTAAAAAGAGTACATGTCTTGATTGTGTTGAGAGGGGAGGAGGTGACATGGACTTGTAGGAGTCAATATTAATGTTTTTAATGTCATGAAAATGATGAGAATAAATGAATACAGTGCAGTGCTTTTGATAGCCTAGACTGTTGGTAAAGTTCCCAAAAATGAAAAGCAGATCTGATTTGTCTCCAAATCAGACAATATACAGCAAGCATTGAGCAATGAGTTGCAAACCTCCAAACACATTTCCAGAAATGTATAAAATGAACAAGCAATACTGATCCAAAATAGTAATGGCTAAAAACTCACACAAAACAAAATGGTTAATGGACAATGCATTCTAGGTGGAGCAGGGCTTAAAAAGATGGGGAAAACAAGAAACAGGGCTGGGAGGTACCTAAAAGCTTGGTACTCCAATGACCAGGCAGCCAGGAATGTGGTGCCAGAGGCAAGGTCATTACCAAAGCAGAAGTTACAATCTTTGTAAAAGGTTAAAGCACATTCCAAGTCCAATGTTAGCCCTTTCAACCCTTTAAACCCTTACAGACAACTCTACATCCCTCATGCCATTCCCCAGAACGGAACATAACAATAGCTCTGATTTAATTGTTTTCGTAGTCATGCAGGGTGCCCATCTTTTTTATTAGACCTATACAACTGCATTGAGGAGAGGCAGGCTTTTTTCTAATTATTCTCTTACCCAATGTAGCATTTGATGTGTCAATTTGTAATGCTTTCCTTAATTGTTTGTATTAAAAAGTGTAGAAATTTTATGTTATTATCCTCCTTATCTTATCTCTAAGGGAAATAAAACTTCATTAGTACTATTACACTACTCATTATAGTCTGCAGAAATGGGCCAGAACAGCCCTATTAAAGGAAAGGGGGACATTAAGAAGCCTTTTGAATAAAACAGTTAAAACGGAACAAAACTAGCCTGAAGGGAATAAAACTGAAAGCAAGACTGAAGGTAACATGAGTATTCTCAAGGGAAAGGTAAAATTACTAAAGCATTAACGTGTAAATTGTGTTAAAAAATTATTAGAAAACAGAGTGGAGCCATCCATGGTCCTAGATGTAGCAGTAGTTTAGAGAGTAATATTGGTTTGTTTCTTGCCTCACTACATTCTTGTCCTTTATCTTGTTTCACTGTTTCATAATGTATCTGTACATAAAATGTACTATTGCATTAGTCTAAAGATAAAAGGGAAGGAAAAATCACACAAGAATTATGGGAGTGTCCTGAATGTGAGGTTGACCTAAATTTGCATTTATAGGGTTAAACGCCTACAAAAAGTAATTCTGTAGTACATTCTGCATGACTGACTTATGTAACTTTGACAGAATAAAATTTGTAATTTCATTCCTTCAGCATTTTCTGTCTGTCCTTTTCTCAGGACACCCCAGATTTTTTAACCAGCTCTCCACCGGTCTGGACATAATCGGCCTAGCAGGAGAATGGCTGACCTCTACAGCTAACACCAACATGTGAGTCCTTTAGTTTTATGAGTCCTTCCTTTCCTCTCCTTTCCTTTCCTTTCCTTTCCTTACCTTTCCTTTCCTTTCCTTTCCTTTCCTTTCCTTTCCTTTCCTTTACTTTACTTTACTTTACTTTACTTTCCATTCCTTTCTTTTACTTTCTTCCCTTTCATATCCTTACCATTTTCCTTTCTTTCTTTTCCTTTTCTTTCCTTTTTACACTTCTCCTACTCCTTTGGTGAATAGGGAAAAATGTTACTGTGTGTGGTTGCATATCCACAAGTATTTTCTGATGCTGGGCGGTTATGTAAAGTGTGTGTTTTTGCTGCGTGGCTGGAGGTGCTGGCTTTGTTGCTGTATCGAGTGATGTCTCTGGGTGTCCTGAAACACAGGCAGTGATCGTGGCCCACAGGCAGATTAAATTGCATATTGATCAGCATAGGGCACTGCACATTTCATAACAGCGATGAATGGCAATACAAACAGACACTACAACAGTCTTTTCACACCACAGAGCCTCAGTGCAACTGAAGAGCATGGTTGCAAATTACAAGGACTGGCAATTAAAAGCATTAAAGCCATGTTCATTTTTATTCTGTATTTTACAGTAGCTATCAGCTAGTGTCTTGCTTTCCTTCAAACACTCACACCCATTCATATTAAACATATTTCATACTTTTTTAAATAAAAAAATTATTAAATACAACATATTGTAATTGTTTTCTTATTAAACATTTGATTTCTTACCTTAACTGAAGTAAATACATAAATTATTAAATTGGCAGAATAAAAATGTTAAATGTACATGCTGGAAAAATGAGGTCTTTAGTCTTGGAACAGAGTTTATAAACTCTAATTGAATAAAGTTAGATTACAGATTACAAATTACAGATGATCCTTACTGGGGTTTTCAACCTATTGCAATTGTATTTATTGCTTAAAAAATAAAACAAATGTAATTTATACAGGTAATTTGAATATAAATAATATAATGTTATGAGAGCATATATCACCTAAAATTCACTAAAGATTAGAAGTAAATTTAAAAACAGTAGTTGTGTGCAATAGATACAACATTTCTAAGAAGTGTGTTTATAATATTGTGTGCAAATACATGTCTTACATGTACTAAGACATCTAATATTTCTCTTTTTTATTACAATATTATAACATTGTTATAATATAATATAATAAAACTGTCAAATTATTTAAATGTAAAGTGATTTAACACTTTGGCAGGTGATTTTCCTTACAAAAATTGTCACCCTGCTCAAAATTCCTGAACAAAATGTATTTCAATGTATAAAGAAATTAGTTGGAAAAACTTTTACAATAATAGTTACTATAATTATTGCATTTAAATGAATATAACATAAAGATACTTTTTTATGCAGTTTGGCTTACACATTTGGGTTAGGCCAATTCATTTTTTTTTCAGTGTCTGACTAAAGATCTGTCTCTCAAAATTCCCAGTCCCATAAATTATTTCAGCTCAGAATAGACTCTTGTGTAGATCTAGTTAACGGCTCATTGATTGAGTCTGACTGAGGGCTGGTAGGATTCAGCTGCCAGCTGAGGCCAGCACAAAACCCCCGGGCCCTGGAAACTTCTCCCTGTGTGTCTGTGTGTGTGTGTGTGACGGACCGGGTGGCCCTTCTGGTCCCACAGGACAGAGCACTTGATTACTGCCGTCCTTCTTAATATAAACGCCGGGGTTTATAATAGAAGTCACTTATGACGAGGAACTGCTTGTTAAAGCACCATTATGGGAACAATGGCTGGTGGCACTGGAGAATAACCACGCTTAATGCACTTACATTTAAACGAATGCCTGCCTGTGCCACACACATACACACACATGCTTGAGTTATGTCTGTATATTTGTCATGGCTGACCAGCTGTACTGAGGGAAAATGTTACATTCATTTGTTTGTCACTTTAAAGTTCTGCTTTATCTTCAGTACTCTGTATGCACAGGGTGCTCTGAGTATTATCATTTCTGTGCACGTCTGGGGCAAAATGAAAGACTCTGTAGCACTTGGCACAGATGTGTGTTTTTAGGTCACTGTGACCTTTTAATTTAAAGCTAAAATAAATAAAGATGCTCTGCAGCCACTGCTGGCATTTTAAAGTCAATAACATGGTTCAGCAGCAACTTTCCTAAATAAGTTGCAATTTCAGAGCTATGACAAACAACTAGAGGAAAAAGGAGAGATGGGTAAGAGACAAAAGAGAGTCAGGTGGAAAAGGGGTTATAGAAAAAAATGAAGGGAGCAGGCCTGCCCTATAAAAGTCAATCGAAGGCCTTGTATTCTTGCATTTTATTTTCTTGCCTGAAGTTCAAATTTTACATTTATGTGGTTTTATATATCAAAATTCATTTCAGCTTGACCATCTTTATCCCTTTAAACAAGTTCTATTGGGCCACTGTGAATTCAAAATGATTTTGGTGGTAATTTAAACATGTTTATTTACTTTTTTTTAAAGAAAATAGAAACATGAAAAGTGGCTTTTAAATCATGGCAAAGTCATGGTTATGAAAAACAGAGAAGCTTTCATCCTTCACCAGGCATGTATGTGTGTGTGTGTGTGTGTGTGTGTGTGTGTGTGTGTGTGTGTGTGTGTGTGTGTGTGTGTGTGTGTGTG
>JBBMFX010013752.1:0-12787 GCA_037832545.1 Rhabdalestes septentrionalis | reverse complement strand
ACCGATAACCGATTATGGTAAAATGCTTAAATATCGGGAAAAATATCGGTAAACCGATATATCGGTCGATCTCTATTAAGGTTCAACCCCAACTAATTTCAGGCCGATTTGCAACATAAGCATAAAATGTACTGTCTGCTTGTTCTTAAACTGAGTAGAGTGAAGGTCAGTGAGTAGAAATTACTTGAATGTTCCCGTGGGAGCAATGGCACTCGCTCACGTGCAGCAACCTATCAGTTCACATTAGCACGTGTTCGGATGTGTTGACCCTGGTATCCTTGTTTTTATTTCTGCATGAGACCTGCTCTGGTGTGTGGACACTCGGGTAGAGGTTTTTGATTTCTGTTGAACAGCGAAACTGTTGACCGTTATAACCAAAAACCCACCCTGACCGTGGAGTGACCTTCGGTCTGTGCCAACAGAACGGCCTGGCCTGCGACTGTCACGCCACCCTGACTGCTGCTAAATTTATAGTGGATAAATACATGTAAGATTATCCTTCCAACAGCTCTAATAACCTCTGACTGAGCCTCAGGCTGACTGCTGGTTCTCACTGCTTGGTGACTCAGCATTGAAATGGGAGGCATTGACAATTAATAGTAGGAACTTGCTGTACTAACATGACCCATATATAATATATTATTGGAAAATTATAATATCCCAATACTTCGATATATCGTGGTAATTTTTTTTCCTGACATCTGTTAGGATGGAACAGACAGAACTGTATCAGTAAAAAAAAGGACAAAATAAAATCTAATTAAAACCTTTGAACAGACATATAGATGCAAATGTTTATTCCCAGAGATTTCTCTTCCACAGAGGTGACAGAGGCTTTCGCCTATAGATCTACTGCCCATTGACTGAAGTCTACATGGAGCCTGACCAATCAGAGATGAGCATCCTGGCCAATGGGAAAGGTCCTGACCTCAGGGAAGACATGAATTTACCAATGAAGACGTTGATGGAGGAAGAGCAGTAAGTGCGTTTTAATTTACTGGTGTTTGCTGTATATTGTTTATCCCTTAGTAACTTTAATTGACAAAATAAAAAAATATATAGAAATAAACTAGGTATATTTAGCTGTAGAGGATTTAAAATGCATTGTTTTGGAAGATAACATTGTATCATTTTTGTATAAACATCACTGAGTGAAAATTTTACAGAAGTCGCTCAAATTACAAGAAAAAGAAAAGGTGTATTTTTACATTAACGTACACTGAAAGTTAAGAATGTTTTTTGCTTTTTTCAGACAATTTGCATCATTTAAATGGTTGGTTTTACTTTAAAAATAAAGAAATAAATACATTTTATATATATATATGTATATATAAAATTATACATGTTTTCAAACCTGTGTAGTCACTCTGCATGTATGTGTATCCATTTAAAATCTGACTGAACCTGATTTTATTGTCATATAGTAAATTAAATTCATGGAAATACATGCCACTTAATATCTGTCCATTTGATGTGTTCCTTCTGTAAGACATTACATTAATGCGATTCATGATTTCTAAACTGGATCATAGGGTGTTTCTGCTTAAACATGCAGATTTCTTAATGTCTTACATTAACTTTGTGTAATATGTATATTGGTTTACAGTGTATTATGTGAGTAATCATACTAGTAGTCAGAATTCCTGGAATGGAGAGTTTGTTAGTTGTCTAAGTGCTTGTTTGCCTTGTTTTTGCACCTGCACTGGATTATGGATCTGTCCCATTTTTCAAAACTAAGAAATGTTAGTCAAACCAGCAGGTATTTTATACCCTTTAAAATAGCTTCAGTAGTAACTTAAATTAGTTGAAAAAGGTATTCATTCAATTTAAACTAAAACGCTCTGTTTTGAACAGATATGTTGATGCTGAGGGGAACTTGGCTGAGAATGCGGAGTTTCTTCCCAATGGTCATGGCAGGAAGCCACATTTCACTGATGTAAGTGTCTATAACCTCATCAGGCCACTTGAGCACACACTGTCACTTCAATTTCTGCACAAATAACATGAAATGCATTGTTTGTATTATATAATGAAATAATAAAAACAAATATTAATAACACATTACATTAACGACTGTAAGTGAGAAATTCTTATGTTAATGCAACACTGATTACTTACGATTAAAATACAACTATTCTTTAATTGCTAATTAATTAAACAATTGCAGTTCTAATTGGCATCTCATTACATACTGATTATTGCCAACTTTGTGTCCATACAGTGATGTGAAATAATAGTATTTGTAACATAGTAATGCAACTGAATACGTAGTGCTGAAAATTAGGGACATGAATGTACAGTGGAATAAAAAGTTGGGGTAATAGTGGCCCTATTGGTAGGATACTTGCTTCTGGCCCATGGGTTCGAATCCTACCTTCAGCATGCCACCACTGGGTTCCCGAGCAAAACCCCAAGTTGCTCCAGCGTGACTGCCCCCTTTAGCTAGGGAATGGAAGTGACTTTGGATAAAAGTGTCTGCTAAATGCCTTAAATATAAAATCTAAAATTCGTTCAAAGATGTGGTTTAGTAAAAGATATAGTTGACTGGCCAATGCAAACTCAACACACAAGTCCAAACGTTTCCTTTTTTAATTTAGCACTGGAAATACCAGGCTAATGCAAGAAGTCCATTGTCAACCAAACTCATAATAATTTAATATTTAAGATGCTTATCTTAATGGGATTTGTGAGGCGGTGAGTGCTGGAGTCTATCAAATGCCAAAAGGTGGAGAAACACTCCATTGTAGAGTAGAGAGATAGACTAACACTCTCACTGTCAGCTGATCTCACTGTGACGTGACGGTTATAAGCGGGCTTGTTGATGTGGTTTAAGACTTAGTGTGAGCTGTAAAGATGAACTAAACTCTCAACAAGCAGCTCTTTCATACAGCACCAAGGCTGCCATGCAAAACAGACATAAAGAGAACTGATCTCAGATCAGGCTCCAGTATATTTATTATGGCCATTGTTAAAATAACTGATTCTAGATCTACACATGAAAACAGACCCTGTTGTAAAACTGCTGACAAAAAAGAAGTAAAATGGATTATGTCCTGAACCACATCAACGAGTGTTAATTAATGTTAATTAACAGCCTCATATTTTCAGTTCAAATCTTAAGAAATAAAAACTGGACACTAGTCATGTCTTGGCTAATTGGCCATATCTGTATTAAGTGTAAAATTGTTTCACTCTGATTATTTGTCCGTTAGCGCTGTACTATCCAGTAGTCAGTTGGCAGTTTTGCATATACACTATTAGGAAATGGCTTTGATGTGTTGTAAGACAATTGTGTAACATATTGATTCATCTCATTATCATAACATTCCTCACTTCTTTCATCAGTTTGAAGGAAAGACCTCTTTTGGCATGTCCGTCTTCAATCTGGGCAACGCCATTATGGGCAGTGGAATTTTGGGATTGTCATACGCCATGTCCAACACTGGCATCGTCCTCTTTCTGTAAGTTCAAAACTGATCAAGTGAACAGTGAAGTGTATCTCCTTCTGACAGGATTTCCTCCTCGGGGTTGAACATCGACAGGAGCCAGACAGGATTCTTTGAGCAATACCACAGAGTTTTCATTCCTCAAAGAGCTGATATTTGTCGTCTTTGTTTGGGTATCAAGAAACTTGATATAATGTAAATATTCATTTCTAGGGGTCAGATAACTGAGGTCGTTCGATTAAAAACATGAAACGAATTAATTACATGCTAATTAATATAAATAATAATCGAAATAATCTCGAATGAATGAACTTTGGCATAAGAGTTCATGATTAATCAAAATGACAGAACATCTCTTTCATTTAATAACAAGAGAATTGAAGAGTTATCTAGTGAATGGTTCTTTAAGTTTTTATTTAAGCCTGCCGATTTCTTAATTTCTTGCATTAAATTTGTTTAAAATGTACTTTGGATTACAGTGTAGTAAGTGAGTAATCATATGAGTAGTCAGAATTCCTGGAATGGAGAGTTTGTTTGTTGTCTAAGTGCATGTTTGCCTTGTTTATGCACCTGCACTGGATGATGGACCCCTCCTCTTTGTCAACAAAGAAATGTTATTCAAACCAGCAGGTGTTTTAAACCCTTTAAAATAGCTCCTATAGTAACTTGTTAGTTGTTAAATGTATTCCTTCAGTTGAAACTGTTGTCAGTCAAATCAAATTGATAAAACACTGTTTTGAACAGATATGTTATTTACAAAACCAGTTCTTTGAAGATTAATCCAGTGAAGGGTTCTTTAAGGAATCAAAATAGTTTTTGTTCTGCAGCATCACACGAAGGCCCCACTCTGGCCCGTTTATTTTTGTTTGGGTGAAATATTTTACCTGTTATCTGCACACGGCAAACAGCACATTGATCCAGTTCCGTTTTGTTTCTGTCACCCTTCTTTCACCAAATAGCAGCGAAAACATGTTTGCCAGTGGCAGCATATCATTGTTTCCATAGCAATTCCTTTATGTCAAATGTTCGTATTTGGCTACAGCTGATATGAAAAGAAAACCCCCTGCATCCACACACCTCACGTGTGTCAGGTTAGAGGACCGTCACTCACTTCTCACTGTCTACATCTGTAATGAAAAACCAATAATGGAGATAAATCTGGTCTATACAAGACATCTGATAATCTGGAAATAATAAAGATTTTCCAGGTTGAACACAGAAATGAATCCAGAGGATATTTTTTTCAGTATTGTTTTCTGATGCATAAGCAAGACCTGGTTCTACTGCAGTGTATTTTCCACATCTCCACTGTACCATCTCCTTTGTGTGGCAGGTGATATAAGGGCGAATTTACAAATAGATGCCACACTCTACATAACATACACAGTGTGACCTGCAGGAATGCCACATGTAACAAGCAGCGACATTATTTCCTAAAGAGGGGAGGAGAAGGCATGGCTAGAGCCGTGTGTCTAGCAGGATGTCCGACAACAGACCACCGCACCCCCACCCCCCCTTAAAATTTTCCATCGCTTGTCTGGGTCCTGTCTGCCAGACCCGGCTCCTCCCCCTGAAATGTTTCCCCTCTCTCAGCCACGCCCCTCCTGTACCTAGAAAGGCTAAACTCTGAAATAGTCCTCGCCCACCCCCTCCGGAACACGCCCCTCCCCTCAGAAAGTCTCGCCCCTTCCCCATACAGGGCCACCAGATCTCCTTCCCACATGTAGCTGGATTCCCTGCTGCTCATCTTTCAGTGAACCAGACGCCTGGTCTCCGGTTACCTGAGGACCCTCCTGTCGTTGGGCGGCTCGCTCTGTCTGGCCTGACTTTGTTTGGCTGCAAGCAAGCTCGAGTGTCTTCAGCCTCACAAACAGAACTGGACACCCAACCACAACTTACATGGAAGAGCAGTGCTGGTTCCTCTAAAGGAACTTCTCAGGGCCTTCCTTCTCCTGCAGTCACACAAACCACACGTTTAGCATCCAGGTCCAGAGGATAGACTTTCCTTCTCACTGCAGTGTAAGACTCTTAGGTGCCAAATCTCACTGAAACCACTGTACAGAACTATTGGTAATGCACTGCTCAGAAGAGATCTGAAGTCAATTTTAAGTACATATATCAAGAATGCAGTATCTAATCATAACTTATTTTTCAGATTGGGGGTAAATGGGTATTTATGTACAATACACTTTTTATAATAGTGTTTTTTTAAATGTTTTCAGACATAAGACTTGAATTGTGAGTAATTATATTTGTTAAAACATGAAGACTTCTCTTTTGGATAGATGGCTGGATGGATGGACAAATAGAAGGATGTGTAGATGGATAGATAGATAGACAGATGGACAGTTGGACAGACCTGGCTTGATGGACGACAGTCTTTGTAGGTCATCCAAAGCAACCAAAATGTGGCTGATATGGCATAAGGAACTCTTGTATTTCTTTTGTCTTTTTACCTGTTAAAATAGACTTGAATACGTGTTCTAATTTAGTTGGTGTTTGTTGTTGTCCACTTGAAAGTGGTAGGTTGTTTTTTCTTTGTTCCGAACGGAACAGTAAAAGTAGAATAGTTTGTATTTCAATTCTTCTCAGCAGGCCAGTGGTACCTCCTCACGTCTGTTTTCACAGTAGAGCGACTTCAATAGAAAATGCTCTTCCTATCTTGTTCCTCTGCTGTGCAAATCAATGGGAGAAACCAAACATTGATTCAGCCATGGCTTTCCCATAGTTGCTGCCGAATGCTTTTTCCCACCAGCTGAGTTTCGGTCAGTAAATGGATTTGCAGTGATCAGCATCACAGCCTGGCTGTGCTGAGGTCTACACTGAGGTGAAAGAGCACGAGAGCGTCACTGGGCCGACCAGTCTGGTCTGGCGAAGTCTGGGAAAGGTGGTGACACTAACTTTTGACCCCAGAAGAATGCTGAGTAATGACCACTCTGCTCTCTGTCCAGGGGGTGACTGTGGGCAAGCCATTTCTTCAACCTACCCACTTGGTTTGAAGCATGGAGGGTTATGGGAAATGTTCTCTGTCCAAGAGTGAGCTGTAGGCCACAGTGCATGTTGTGTTGTTGCCCACAGGCTTCCCAAATGTGCGGCAATCTACTGGTTTATGTGCGAAGGCCAGACTGAAAGGAAAAGTCAAGTTCAGCTTTTTGATGTTGTGTTTAATCACATGAATGCGGCAAGTTTCCCTTGACACAAGTACTCTTGGCTCCGTAGAGAATTGGCCTTGACAGTTTCCAGCATTCATTCACAAGTAACATAAAGAAAAGGAAGAGTGTTAATGTGTATTCCCTCTTCACACCTCTGTTCATTTTCTCTGGTTAGTAAAAGAGAACAGATTTGGTGGAACCCTCGACCGTCTAGGCTAAGGACTTGAGTTTATGGTAAAGTTCCACCTTCCTGTCAAAGGAAACGACCTCCCACACACATCCCTAACAGTCTGATATCATCACTCCGCTTCCACCAGCTCGAACATAACGGAAGTTCATAGAAGGCACACACACACACACACACTTATTTATTGATTGATTGATTGATTGATTGATTGATTGATTGATTGATTGATTTACCCACTATCGCAGAGGTTTTGTTCCAAGTGCACCCGCTAATAGTGAACAACTGTGAATGTGATTTTAACATTTATAATTTGATTGACCTTTTTTTTATAGTATTTTATTTCGTAGTGATGCATCATTTGTGAACTATATGCCAAGTGTTTCATTTTTACTTCTGTTTCTATTTGTTGATTTTGATGACATGCCACCATCATTCATCTTCAGCGTGTTTTCTTTTGTTCCCGGAAATCACAAGGCCTCCTTTGACAGATTAAATAAAACGAGCTATGAAATGACAGGGAACTCGAAAATATGTGTTTCTGTGTGGGCTTATTGTAATGATGTTGTCTTTTCTCAGCTTCCTCCTGACGGCGGTTGCTGCTCTTTCTGCGTACTCTATTCACCTCCTGCTGAAAGCCTCTGGTGTTGTGGGTAAGCTGGTCCCTGTAATTACTCACACGTTAATGATACTCCACATTTTTGTGGAGTGCAGGTTTTTTTTTTGGATCAGTGCAGCCACCAGATCAGGTTTCTGGAGATTTCTGGATTCATTTTGACATTCTGACCTGTTTTCAGGGATCAGAGCCTATGAGCAGCTGGGTTACCGAGCCTTTGGGATGCCTGGCAGACTGGCAGCTGGAATGGCAATCACACTGCAGAACATTGGAGGTGAGCACAGCCTGATTATCTACTGACTACCACTATTTGGACAAAAGTATTGGGACACCAGACCATCACACCAGCTGGGATTATATTAAAAAACATGGACTTTAATATGGTCCCCCATTTTCTGCTGTATGTTCCACTCTTCTTTTCCACATTTTTGTGGGTGTTTGTGTCCATTCTTTCTGTAAAGCATTTATTTGGTCAGGCACTGATGTTGGACGAGAAGGTCTGGATCACAACATCAGTTCCAATTCATCCCAATGGTGTTGGATGGGGTTGAGGTCAGGACTCTGTGGGGGTCAGTCAAGTTCTTCCACACTGAACTTCAGCCTTGTCTTTATGGAGCATTTTTTTGTGCACAGGAACACAGTCATGCTGAAGTAGAAAAGGTTCTTCCCCAAACTAGGTCCACAAAGTTGGAAGCATGGTGTTGTCCAAAATGACTTGTCCTGCTGAAGCATTAAGATTGGTCTTCAGTCGATGTAAGGGGACTTGCGCAAATTGTGTCCCAATACTTTTGGCCATATAGTGTACATTAGATTGATAATCAGCAAAGATATGAGGTGTGTACCTCTTACCCTTGATGCCAAGCGATTTGTTTTCATTTCTATTTCTGTTTTGTACATTTCAAGATATTTACCCAGGGCCTGACAGTTGACCTCAGTGTACGTCATTTGCTGGGGAAAATACAACTAACACAACATTTAAAAAATAAAAATAAAAGTAAATAAATGTGTTAGATGAAATACATTTTCTGCCTGGTTAGCATTTATAATACTGAGCAAGGCTCCCTTTGGTGCCATTTCAAGACATGAAAACAGAACGAACAGTCCCAGCTTAATACTTAATTAATGGTAACTAAACGTGACACTGTGATGAAATATAGTGGTGTGAAAATATAGTGATGCTGAATTTGAACAATTCTACACTTTCTACTGTGGATGACCTTTGCTGCACTGATGCAGAACAATAAAGACAGACGGAGTCTGGAAGGAAAAATAAATAATAAATTCAACCCCCCAGAGGATCTGTTTTATAGATACTCCCTCAGAGGGGTCAATTCGACACCACAGGGGAAAAATAACTACCTCTACATTTAAGAGAATGTTTGCTGTAGAAGGTTGAGACCTTTTCCAAAAGGTCAGAGGGCTCTTAAAGGCTTGCTCTAACATGCTGTTGTTGGCACTGAGACCATGTTTTTTTCTCTCGCTGCCGTGTCCACCCTGTTTTTTCACTCCTGTTATCTCTTTTTACTTTATTATCTCCCTTCTGAATTTTGCCTTGTTATTCCCAGAATATTTTTCTTTTCTCCTCAACATTTCCCAGCTTTGTTGCCCATCAAGAGTCTCCATGCTGATGAACGAATGTTATTGATAACAAATAGAAATCATATACACTATGCATTTAATACTTCACATATTCCCAGAAAGCCTACTAATCCAGAGAAACATTCACAATCTAGGGAAACACACAGATATTTATAAAAACAGTATACACTGGAAAGACAGAATGCTTCATAACTGAATGTGCTTTCCTTCAGCTCTGACACCTCTGTTTTATCTCCCTGCAGCGATGTCCAGCTACATGTTCATAGTTAAGTCTGAGTTTCCCCTGGTCATCCAGGCTTTCCTGAGGGCGGACAGCAACTCTGAGTAAGTGATTGCGTTTAGAGAGCCTAAAGAAAAACAAGTAAACTGTAGTTGTCTCTTCAGAGAATACTTTTATTCTTTTCTGCTTCCATCTAAGTGTGATATAATTTGCTCCCTTTGCCATTGATTTCCATTCATGCTACAAAAGCATTGCAGTCATAGGCATTAGAAACCCCTGGTCAAATGATATGTGATAATAAGTAAATAAGTGTATACATCCTATATAGTGAATACACTCCTGCGCATTCAAATGCACAGTTTACTTGCTGGATATATTGGCACAACATAAAATACGGCCTGTGCAGAAATGAAGACACATCGTTATAGTGTTTTATTTTCCTTTTGGCACAAGGTTTTGGTGTTATTGTTTTCCTCAGAAACTACGCACTAGAATTAGCACAACAATTAAGTGAGTTCCCTGCTAAGAATGTGCTTCATGCACTTGCTTAAAAAATCATTCATAGTTGAACAGGGATGTTCAAATGTTTTCATATAAATGCAGTTCAAGCCCTAGTCTAACATTCATAACTGGATTAGGGAGAGAGTTAAACGTGACTAGTAGCACCTTCCTATATGTCAGAGCATCACAGGTCCTATGGTTGTCCTTTTCAAAAATGGACGTAGCACAGTGTTACAAACTGTGTTGCTACGCAAATTAATTTTATGTTTACAGGGTGGACCAATGAGTGAAGATGCAAAATTGGTGTGCCTAATTATCTGTACATCCCAAATGACTTGTGAAAGGGTCATGTGGGTTTCCTGACTTGTCATATTTTGTAGCAACACTGCAAGTAAACTCACTGTTTGTAGAGTTTCTATCAGCATCTGACAGTCTTTGAGAACTGTGAGCCCCATCATGCATCCATTCATCAACTGTTTACCTTCAAACACCTGGAAGCAACCAAGGCCACGGTTCAGCCGGCATTATTGTGGTGTTTTTGAAAGCTGTCAGTCGTTCAATCAAGTGGACACAACGCCACTTTTTTATGAAGCTAAATAAGACAGGACAGCTGGTGGCCTAGTGGTTAGGGTGTTGGCCCTGCAATCAGAGGACTGGGGTTCAAATCCCACTGCTAGAGTCACCGTTGAGGTACCCTTGAGCAAGGGGCCATACACTCCCTGGGTGCCTCAGCAGCCCTCTTCTTCACTTAGTGAACGGGTTAAATACAGAGAAAACATTTCACTGTATGCTGTACTTGTATGACTATGCTTGTGACAAATAAAATTGGTATTATATTAATTTACACCTGGTTCCTCTATCTTTAGAGCCCTGTGTAGCATCATTTTTAAACATGCTAACTCAACTGATCTCATGAGCATTGCACACATTGCCAATAGCCAGTGTATCACAAATCATGCTACTTGTACTTTTTTACCTCTGGGTTGGAACCTGGCAGCATAAGCTGTTAGTATTATATGTGCATGTAAAGGGGCCCTTGGCAAGCCTGGGCTTCACGTGACCCTCGCTGGAGGTTTAAAACAGAGTGTGCTTAACTTGGAATTCATGCACATGGAAAGCTCAAGATAGATAATGTTTTCAGAGAATGTTGTCTTGATGCATGTGTTTGTATCCACAGACAAGTTTGATTTACAGTGCAATAAAATGTCCCGGTGAAGTTCTCAATGTGCCAGATGGTATAAATACATGGATTCATTACACGGCACCAGACCCATTTTAATGGCTGAATCGTTGAATTTAATACGTTTATGTACTATTTTTATGTGTGGATGCCCAGATACAGTTTTGCATGGTGTTCGAAGTGCTGTCACCAGTTGCGTTAGGTCCGGATGAGGGAGGCCTACCAGAGGCTGAAAATAGAGTCATCTCTTACAAGATCTGTTCAGAACATACAGCGCAACTTCAAAGCATCGTCAAGAGCAATGTGTATGTATATGGTGGATGTAACCCAAGCTCCCGTGCAGGCACGTAGACACGTTTTTGGCTTGTGGCAACCTCAGTCTGACCTCTACTATACTGGCTGCAGCAACGATGCTGAGCCATCACATTCATCATTATTGCATAAGAGAGAGATTTTGACTGGAGTGCACTGGATCAGGTGAAGACAGGCAGCTGGGATCAGAAATAGCATCCTTTGGTTTCGTTTGCCTCCACTTGCAATCTGAATGATGGCTTCCCCACATGGAGGATGCTCATGTTGCTACGACCGAAAAAGAAATGCATGAGCTGACAAAAGATATGCTAAAATAGACATGGAAAAATAGGAAACAGATACTGAGAATAGTGAAATCATCCATCTATCTCTCTCTCTCTCTCTCACCTCTCTCTCTAATCTAGGGAATGGTATTTGAATGGCAACTACTTGGTGGTTCTGGTCACCGTATCTATAATTCTGCCCCTGGCCCTGATGAAGCATCTGGGTGAGTGAAACCTGGGTGATGTAATGTTGCTTCTTGTTCATTGAATTGCTTATTTAAAACACAATCAGTATGGGTGTATCACTGTACATCTGACGAACCTCGGCCAGTCTGATTTGTTTGCACACTGATAAACAGTGGATATTTCATTATTTGCTTTGAAAAGCCATTGACTGGTGATACTGGTGTTGTGATATCATTTGCAGAACCTGGCTTGGCTCCCATGGCCAATCTTTTCTTAGAATGGAACGTGAGAGCTATGAGGTTTCTACTCAAGTCTACCAGCCATAAATGTGTACTGACATTCCTCCCTTGTTCTATATCTCGCAGGTTACCTCGGCTACGCCAGTGGGTTCTCTCTCAGTTGCATGGTCTTCTTCCTCATTTCGGTATGTCGATGATCAGTCACCACAATCTTCATTATAGTTTCACTGGCAGTCTCATGTCACCATTCGTACGTTCTAATATTAGCATTAAAGCAAAATTGATTACATTAAATGAAGTCAATATCCCCTACCTCCAGCTCCCAACAGCGCTGACTGTGTATGTTGGGTAACCAGAGTGTGACGAAATCTCATGGTACGAGATCTCGCGAGATCAGATTTATCTCGCGAGATGCGTCTGGTCTCGCGAGAACGTGACGATATCCTTGCGTTATTGGCATAATGGACTGTGAGGGAGAAGTAGGATAGAAGATGCGCCCGCGACATTTAAATTGTTGGTGTGGCAACATTTTGGATTCCTTGTGGAAACCCTCTCAGCACCAAAGTCACAGAATGGCGACAAGACATCATGAATAAAATACAATATCTGTAATTACAAATATCATGTAATATAGCGTGTGTATTCCCTATCACTATTCAGTAGGGGTGTGACGAGACGCTTTTCCCACTGTGACGAGACGCTTTTCCCACGAGACGAGACGAGACATGAGACTGAGTTCACGAGAACGAGACGAGACGAGACTTTTAGACATTTTTTTCAAATGAAGACTATGTTTGAAAACCTCAGTTTATTAGGCTTGTGCTGAGATGCTGGTGAGCCAGGTTTGTGGAACATGATAAAATTCATTACAACAGCCTAGCCTTGTAAT
>JBBMFX010013741.1:0-12787 GCA_037832545.1 Rhabdalestes septentrionalis | reverse complement strand
TGTTGTTGTTGTTGATGATGATGATGATGATGATGATGATGATGATGATGATGATGATGATAATAATAATAATAATAATGTACTTTTCATTTTAAAGTGCCTCACAGTCAGATGATGTTCCACAAAATAAAATAAATTTACTTCTATTACTGTAATTATTAAACATCTTCCCTTCTCCCAATACCCACATCCAGTTCATCAGCAATTTTTTTAGCCAGGCTGAAGTGGACAGACAGGAAAACACTAAAAAGTGGTGGGGTGTGGTGCACCTTGGCCAGGATTGGGTATTTATTTTTAAGATGGTCACTTAAAATAGTTTGATTAAATAAAGCAGATTATAAAAAGCGATAAAAATGCACCAGGCAGCATTTTTAAATGAACGTAGAAAGCCTGTCTTGCCTAAAAAAGTATTTTTTTCTGTAATTGATCAACCTTATTTTCACAGGGACAGCACCTACAGATTTAAGGTCATGTGGTGGATCAGACATTTGTTGATATTGCAGCTAAGTGGTTTAAACCTTCATAAGTTTTTTACAAGTGAAAAAACTTTCAAATCTCTCCTAAATGATTCAAGTGCATTTAATTCAAAACAGATGTGATTTGGGCATGTTTGGTTTGGATCCATGCTGCTTCACTTTGTACAAATTATAGATGTTTTCTTCAGAGGCCCAGTAAAGAAAGCATTCTCAGTTCTGCTTGTAACAAAAGCATGTACAAGTTTCCCTGCAACACTCCAGGACAGAAAAGGCCTAACCTCAGCAGATTTCTCAAATGATGAGAAGTTGCTTCAGGGCCCGTGTTTACGTGCAGCTTAAAACAGAGAGCAGAATCTAAAATTACACTGTCGTTTCAAATTGTTTAACGATCACAAGATGTATATGAAGCACAGGGGTTAATCCTAATTTCTCACAAAACAGCTATCCTCAGAATTCTACTGCATAACAATCAGTATTTGGATTTGGTTAAAGACAATTTTGAGACCCAGGGGAAACTGTGGAAACTTTTGCAAAATCCACTTATCTGACAGACCTGGTAGGCCTGTTACCAGTCTTTTTTTCAGCAAAGTCCCCAAAACTAAACCTAACCTAGTGGGTGAAACACTTTCCTGTGACCCCAACGATCACAAAGTTGCAGGTTCAAAACCCCCTATCTACCATTGTGTCTTTGAACAGGACACTTAACCCCAAGGAGATTGTCCATGTAATAGGAGTACAACAGCAGGACACGGATCACTGATTTTAATTTTGTGGCTGGTGTATCATCTCCTACTGTGGTACCGTGCTTATTTAAATAGAGAGGTTTTTGAAAAAAAAGCTGTTGGTTTAGTACAGGTATTTTGTTTGGGGGCACACCAGAAATATGCAGGTAAGTGTTTATGAGGCATGAGTGTCTGAATGTGTTTGTGTTTTGCCCTTTCTGGCTGAATGCTTGATCTTAAACACAGCATCATCTGCAGGATCTGCATGACTACCATAGCAGCAATCTATATACACACCCATTAATATAGAACAGGCTGTTTAAAAACAAAGCTCTCTGAGCAAATCACTGTCTGAGTGTTGGCCTCATTTCTGAGAGACCACAAGTTTGATCCCCGGTGGTGCTACAGCCATCCATGGCCAGGAATCCAAGACAGACCAATTTGTTCTGCTCTCTCTGGGTGGGCAGCATCTTTCCCTCCATTACTCAGGGTGATGCAAGGCAGTGGAAGCCTCTGTTGGCTGGTGTACCAAAATTAACAGTTTGTGTTCTCCTCCATGAACATTGAGTATGCACTAGCCTTCACCTTCCCTTTGTTGGTTGTATTGTGTGATTAAGTTTGTAGAATCAAACACCACTGAACTGAGGAGAAAAATCCGTATTAAAACTTCTAGCACAACAGCTAGAAAACATCACATTTAGTGGTCTTGAGACAGTTCTTTACCTCTGAAACCTGAACACAGCAACAGGCTTTACAAAGATACAGACATACAGACATCAGCCTAATAGATCTTTCTCTCATTTTTTTGGTAGAATCTCATAATAGGAGCTAGATTTTAAGATCCCAGAAAAGACATTAGCGAAAATAAATCTTTCCCTTAATCATTTAGTAGGATCACTTTCATAAGAGTTTTACGCATATTGCCACTGATGAAGTATAATGCCTTTGCCTCTAATACAGCTATTATTCATAAATAGGCTTTTGTGAGAAGATATATATGCTGTTCCGAGTGAGTTTTTAATATCCTGCGAGGAGGAGTTTGATTATCGTTTTTATTTTTCTGGAAAGGCTGTAATGTGCTTTAGCCTCACTCTGCAGCACAAGGAACACACTTACGCCTGTTAATGGACGACTTCTGCTGACCACAACTCACAGTTTTTGGAACTATATTTCAGCAGATAATTGATTACTATTTTCAAAACTGTGTTTACCTATTCAAATAATTACTTTTCTTTATAATTTGGAGTTGTATGAAAGAGGGAATACTGTAGCCATGAAGAGGAGTACTTGATCTGTTAGCATGTTTAGGTAGGTTGTGCAGGTCAAAGCAACATCCACTTGAATGCCAAGATCCAATGTTTCCTTGCTTTTTTCCATAGTGCATGTCAAATGTATATTACAAGGTCATGGCTTCCCAAAGGAAAGACTTCAGACACAGCATTTCACTCTCTTTCTCTCTGGAATATTTATCCAGGGACAATGAAGGAAATTTAAAGGAAGAAAGGAAGGAAGGAAGGAAGGAAGGAAGGAAGGAAGAAAGGAAGGAAGGAATGAAGGAAGGAAGGTGGAAAACATTTAAACACAAAAATACAACTGTGTAAATAAAAATTAAGCATTTTCAACAAGGTGAGTAAATTTAAGTACGATTAAGCAGATTTCAGCTAGGACATTATTTCTAATAATTCATTTCACACAACCATTTCTAACACATGAGCATCTGTTTGCACACCAAGCACATGGCACTAAACTGCAAACAGGTTTATTGTATAAATTTGTATAAATGGTACATATTTGTTCTTATAAACTCTATAACTGAAACCATAATTCTTATCATTATTATTCCTATTTTAAACACTGCATAAGTAGTTTTAAACACATCCCAGAGATGGCCACTTAACACTTAAGCATACAAACTTCACAGAATGCAAAAAGACATGCAAGATATCATGCAAACATATTACATTTCATTATAGCTTATTCAGAAAAAGCAGAAGTGTATTTAACCAGGTAAAATTTCAAGTTTCAATGTGATTTGTGCAGCAGTATTTTAGCAAAACATAAAAAATACCAAAAACATGCATTTGCCCGATGATCATAAAATGAGTCATCATATTGGTGAGTGGTGAGCTTATCGGTTGGCCCTCTGAGTCTGTTTTCCTTTTCTTGTGTGCCTCCTTGCAATGTGTATGCTGTCCTTATCTCCACTGCATGACATGGAATGACTGAGAAACTCTTCTTGTTCAGAGCTTGGGGAGTGTGCAGTTAATCAGTCTGACTGCTCTTACCTGTGGAGGCGTGCTGTGGCTCAGCGCAAGTGCCCACTGTCACATGAATGAAGCAGTATGCACTGGCTGTTACACAAATGGAGCAGTGTGGCAGTGCGGCTGCTGTCACACCTCCAGGCTGATCGACGCAACACATCCCGCTCAATATTTATGCGGTGCAACCCGGAAAGATATCTCTCAGACTAGCCTCTTAGAACTACTGTTGGGAGGACGACAACGATGCACCGGACATCTCGATACAGTACCTTGGACATCCTTCTCGTTGGATCGTTGCTTGAAAACCCCCACTTGGGGAGATTTTCACATGGACATCCCGGATGATGCCTTTGGAATTTGTGTTCACACTGACAACTCTTGCTAGCTTGATCTGCCCTCATAGTGCATTTTGATTGCAAACTTCTTTATTCAGCAGTATCCCACTTCCTGCAGACAAAAAGGTTTGGACCTGCAAGTTGGCCCCAGTGCTTCCAAAGTAGCTTGTATTTCTTGTAGCCTTTTGAATGGGTAGGTGGTGTAATCGAATGCCTTGAAGTCTCCACTTTGTGGAGCAACAGGGTGAGATGTACTGGATGTGTTCTTCAGGGTCACTGAACATTGCAGATGTATAGGCCTTTCATTGTATAGGCCTTTCATTGGCGTGGTTGGCAGCTAGCTTGTACACCATCAGGAATTTGCTAAATGTAAGGCCTTCTCTTCTACCAAGACATTGGTGAGCTCTTTTGGTGACATTTACAGCAGCTTCGGCAGTGACATTTCAGTGTGGTTAATCAGCTGGTTACCCGGTCCAGAGGTTCTCCATGTCCAGCAGGTCCAATTCTTGGCAACTCTTGGTTGCCATTCTTGGCAATTCTTGGCTTCAAGTGATTTTTGTGTTGTTGTTTCAGGTAAGTGAATGTACTGCCTCCCACTTTTCTTTGTCACCCATCTTGCCACACAGGAACTTCTTTTCTGTCCAAGCTCTCGTCCCAACCAGCAGCTTTAGCTTGCCAAAGCACCTTTCATCCAATAGCTTTTGGACTGCTGCTACTGCAGGTGGTTTCCCAGACTTAGATTCTGTTTTCTGGATTGGATCTTTCTGTTGACTTCTGTTGAGCAATACAATAAATTATTTCTTCTGTATATTTGTGATATTGAATCTTGCTTGTGCAGCGGCATCTTAGGCCCTTCACTCTCAGGAAGATGAAAGAACTTTGGACTAGACTGCCACACAGATTCCTCAGTTAGGTCATCAGGACTTGACCCTCTTGTGATGATATCTGCAATGTTCAGTGACCCTGCTATCCACCACCATTCTTGGACATTAGTGTCACTCTGTATCTCACCAACTTGGTTTGTGTAGAAGGTCTGATAGCCATAACTCTCACGCCGTGTGACGCTCAAAATGGCCTGATTGTCAACTAGATAAATTCGGAAGTGTTTCTGGAAGCAGTTCTTTAACTGGGCTGCCTTCACAGGGTCAGTTTGACCTTGGATTCGACTAGCTTCTTGCTGACATCATGGCTGCTGTTCCAGCGTAGGTTAAGCACAGCTTCGTATGCCAGGGATCTGGTCGTGCCATCTGAGTTGGTTCAAGTTAACTGACTCTTCGGGGAGCTTTATGACATCTTCTCTGAGTTCTTTGGATAAGGCAACATCCCAGATGTCTTCTATGTACTACATTGCTATTGCTTCTTGAAAATTTCTCTGGACCATGATGGCTCCCTTCTGTTCTGCAGGAGCTACAAAACTTAGTGGATCATAGAGACCAGAGACTTGGCTTAACAGTTCTCCTCTGGTGAGTGGATCTAGGTTTTGACTTCTGTCAGCGAGAACTCGCTTGACACAGGTGAGAAGGCCCAGTCAAAATAATGACACCAGACTGTCTTTGCTCAAGAAGAATCAGAAAAGATTTATTTTCTCATCTGCAGATGGAGACAGAATCAGAAACCCAAGTGGTCAGGGCGGTCCTGAGCCGGGTCCTGTCCAGTCCGTCTGTCACATACATACATCTTATACCCCCTGCGCCCTGCGTAATCTTAGAAGACGTCCCATCTGAGGTGTCTGAAGTACATTGGAAGATACCTTAAAAGCTATTGTCACTCGTGGAGACTTGGCAGGATGTCCCACCTCTCGTACGACCCAGTTACCATAGTAACCCATTTTGACTCTAAGACCTTATCATATAACTAACAACAGGTCAACACGCCCTTTCAGAAAGGAAAACTCTAAAGTTCAGAAAACTAAAGATGAATCCGTGAATAGAATAATGAATCAAATGAATAATAAATCACTGAATATTAATATAAAAATGAATACATTGACCAAAAAAATAAAGAAATAAATGATTAAAATGTGAATATCCACAACAGTTCTTACTTCTTCACTCAGTAAGTTCTGACCAAGGCGCATTTTTTTCTTCTTCTTGGAGAAGTTCACTGCAAACATGATGTGGTTTGTCATCTTACTGATGTTGCCAAGGCCGAGGTCTTTGTTATCCTCTTCAGTGAGTTGGTTCGGCAGGATCATAGTCTTTGTCTCTATTTTCTCACCACTCTGACTTTTCCTCCCACTATGAAAAGAGTAGACCCAGGGCTTCATGAAAAACCATCCAATTTGAAGGATCTGCTCAATGTTGGATGTGAGGGCTTTCACATGGTCGAGGTTGTTGTATGAGGTCAAAATGTCATCAACCTATGCATTTTTCTCCAGCACACATTCCTCTTATTTGAAGTGACTGAATGTAGGCAGGTTGGCGGTCTATTGCAAGGCAACTTGGGCTATGCAACCAGCAGGTTTGTCTCCGATATTGACCCTTGTTATGGCACACTCTTCTATTTCAGCATCTACAGTGTCGAGCCACAGCCAGACAGAGTTATACTTCTTACAGATGTCACCCAGGGCAGCAAAGAGACCAGCTCAGAACCTCAGCAGGACTGCTCTGATTGGGTTCAGGTCGTCAGGATCTTTGATTAGTATTTCATTCAAGCTCCAGCCTCTGTACTTCTGTCTGCTGTTCCATACTAGCCTCAATGGGGTGAAGACAAAGTGTGTGTTTGAATGTGAGATGCTGGAACTTCTCTCCATGAATACTTGGGATGCCAACGTGGTTCAAGGCTGTGTTGGTCACCATTTACCGTATTTTTTGCTGTATAAGACGCTCCGGAATATAAGATGCACCCAATTTTAAAGGAGGAAAATCTAGAAAAAAGTATCCCAAAACTTTTGTCCACTCTAGATACATTTCATTTAGAGCCCAGATTGGGCCCAAAAAATGAAAACCAACATGACCCAAACCTGTGCACTTGTGTCCGAAACCAGCCCTGCCCGACAAATTGACTGTAATTATTTAAATTTTATACGTGGGCCATTATAACACATGCTCTGCATTGTGGGTGCGTTTATAAACTCACACCCCACGCTGCTGGAGCTCCGAGCAACTCAAATGCTGCATCTCGGGTTCAAGCAAAGAATCTTAAGTCTAATTCACTGTGCCGCACAATGGACAAAAGTTTTGGGACATAAAATCGTTCAACTCTAAGGTCAAGCGTCCTTTACTTTTTTCTCCCCTCCCTATCGCACAGGAAATAAGGTCGCGTCTTGTTTTAGTCAACGAAAATGAAGAGACACTTTAGCATTTTTTATATTGTAAACCACATTAGTCTCGTTCTTATTCGTCAACAAAAATACATAGATTTCGTTCCGTTATCGTCACATGACCAGCATTAACGTCGCGTCTCGTCTCGTTTTTGCACGTGAAAAATGTTCATTGACGAGGATACTTCGTCATAATTTTTGTTGACGAAAACAACACTAGGGTGCCCGTGGTTAGACTGTCAGGAGGGGGGAACAGGCACGCTATAGAAGGGAGTCTTTGTTTTGATGCACTATTTTGTTCTAGTCTTATTATTATTTAATAATAATAGTTTTTTCGGTTTTCAGTTTCATTTTTTGGCCAGGGTGTTTGCCCATTTTTGGTTTTCAGTTTTGGCCCAAGAAAATCCTTTCGGTGCATCCCTATTAAAATCCTTTCGGTGTTATCCCTATGCAAAGTGGCAGGATCACTCACTGCACATACAATAGAGTCAGTTGAATAGCTGAGAGCTTCATTACCAATTGTCCTTTTCCCCCATACATCTTTGTGTCCAGTTTCAGAGTGATCTGTATGCTTCTGCATTATTAATTAATAAAATTATGAAAAATTATGCTTCCTTTCTTAGTTACTTTAGTATTGGGAACACTCAACCTCCCGTTATAAGGAGGGGAGATAATGCTGTCTCACAGTTCTTTTAAACAGCAACATTTAAATCAAAACAGCATTCAGATCCCAACAAATCAATCATTGATTTTACTGACTAAAGCAAAATTAGCATTGCATTGTAACCTAAACTTGGTTTACACTATTTGTTCACGTCACTCACACCACATACAAACTGGCATATGTCAGTAAAATCATCCTTTTCCCTAATGCCTCCACTCCCATGTGTCCAGTTTTAGAGTGATGTGTGTGTTTCTGCATTATTAATTCATAAAATGTTGAAAAAAATGGTAAAGGCTGTGATTGAATAGTCTATTTCAAGGTTCCTAACTGAGTGAAATGACCCGAAAGTAACTAGGGGCAACCATAATAAGAGCTGGTTGAATTCACTAAAGGCAAATGCTGCTTAAGCCTCATCCTCTAGATGTATAGAGCCTTCACAAATGTTCCTCTTGCCTGACACAGAAAGTGAAGAGGAGTCCATGCTCTCTACCTGCTATAAAATGGTTTTGGACATGTTTAATTTCCTCAAAAAGCAGGTCAAAAGGAATCGTTTCTCTCCTCACCAGTAAAAGACAAAATAAAGTGTAAACAGTCTGATGTGTTCATATATAATCAAGTGCTTTATTTGTATTTTTGAACCTAATGATGCATTATAGCATGTAAATATAACTGTTATAGCAAAACATAACTGTCAAATTCGACATAGGAACACATTAGATATGCAGGAACAACTGCAGTTATGTTTTAAATGTTTGTTCAAGCATGCTGTGTGGTTTATGCGCAAAATTTATATTGGCATCCCCTTATCATGTGTGAACACAATGCCTTGAGCCTCTCTCGCTTGTGATTGTCTCTTCTTGTGAGCTATATAGCAGTAGGATGCTCCCATTCTGTGTGACACTCTCCAGGCTCACATTTATTGCTCGCTAAATGAAGATAAACTATTAGGATATACAGTTGTATTTGGGAAATTTAAACTTAAATGCTTTTTGAACTAATGATTGGACTTCTGTTTAACTTATATTGACGTTAAGCTGTTTATTATGAACTTATGATAAACATGTACTCAAATTGTGCTAGTTTAATATTTTCATATGTATATCCCTTTCTTTACATTAATCATCCTCTCCTGAGAACATTGTGTATAATCACATGTGTAGTCATTCTTCTGGTATTCATGTGACTGAAGAACATAAATACTATAAACTAATTCAGCCTGAGAGAGAAGGTGCTTTGATCAGCGCCTAATTTATAAGGGAAAGACCTAAGAATTAGCTCAGAGAGAAGAGAGAGACACCTTTTATTCACTACTTTTATTTATTGTCTTATTATAATGGAGATGCTGGTAGAGAACTGCCATCACACAGTATATATTGCTCAGCTGGGCAGAGTTGTTATTGGATATTCCTTAAGTAGCATTATCTTGGTTTTCTAATAATAGCAACTCCCTATTCACATTATGTATCAGCCAATACAATTTCAAAGAAGATTCAAGTCAACATTTTAAGATATTATATGCATAGGCTTATTAAGCAAACTGTATTCATCATATTAACCATAACATAGATGTCTGTTGAGGAATAATGGAATGTTTTAGCAAGATGAAAAAAGTCTTCAAAACTTCAGAATGAGAAGTAGATTTACTATGTGCATTTTGCATATATTTAACATTTTCCATCCATTAAAGGTTTTCACACAACAACACAAATTCCAGAGCAGGTTGATAAAACGTGTGGACAGGAGAGAGATAGTGAGCAACTATTCTCAATGAGATGAACACATTACATTAATTTCACTTTTGTGACTGGTAACCTTTGTAGTACAGTAATAAGTTTCCCTGGATATTCCATGTTTAAATAGCCTGCATAAACCTGGTGAAAATGCTATATGTACAAAAGTATTCGGACGCCTGGCCATTACACCAACTGGGACTTTGTGCCCATTCAATCTATAGGGCATTAATGAGGTGTTGTATGGGGTTGATGTCAGGGCTCTGTGTGGACCAGTCAAGTTCTTCCACACCAAACTCATCCAGCCGTGTCTTTATGGACCTTGCTTTGTGCATTGGAACACAGTCATGCTGGAATGAAAAAGGTTCCTCCCCAACCATATACACGAAGATGAAAGCATGGCATTGACTTGGTAAGCTGATTGCCCTTCACTGAAAATAAGTCCCAATACTTTTGTCCATATTGTGTATTTCCAGACCATGCTAGTCTAACAGCAGAGGATCCTCATCGGGAAAATCAGCAATCACATAATTACACAGCCTTGTGTAAGTGCAGTTGGTGTCCCTAAGTACCACGGTCATCTATTGAAGTACTCCTTCACATCTTTCCTTGAACTAATGACATATTACATTTAGGTCAAGGAAAAGTGGTTAGAACATTGAAGGTCACAGAGTATTGCATTTCTAGAGCTGAAGTGAGATTTGCATATGAGGTTTGTCACTGTTCTATGTGCCTCAGTTAGAGGACCGCTGCTATGTAGAGGAGCCAAATTGTGCAGCCTATTAAGGATTCACATCTGCAATAGTGTCGTAATTTCTGAGACTGAAGAGCAAGCAAGAGTTGAGGAAGACAGTGATTAAGGGAAAATAAAAGAGGGATTGTAAAAGTGTGGCTGTCTGTGTATGTCTTTATGATACCCTCTTTAATTTGCTTTCAAAGTCACATTTTTAAGATTAGTTGCTAGCATAATGCTAATTCTCACCTCACCTGTGCCAGGTTGGGAGAGTTCTTTAACTACATTTAATGTCAGTCAAGATTACAAATAGATATGTGAGGTTTTAAAGCAAAATCATTCTTCTTCATGCAGTTTCATTCTAATTCCCTCTGTATAATGTTATAGACCTTTTTCGCGCTTCCTCATTTTCCGACTGACACTCAGCGATGATGGGCAGCGGTACTTCCATAACTGTAGCAGCAGATATGAAAAATGGTCTAAGATCCAAAGTTTTTGCAGAGTCACAGACTGTTCTTGTTATACCCAAAAACAGCCCTACCTCTCTTTTCATTAGTTTAAATTTGACAAACCCTTAAGGAAGAAATGCAGCACTTATGTCTGCAGTACACCCCTAAAGATTTCATTCAAGGCCGTCAGTCACCTAAAAATAGTGTTGTCCTAAAGTTTTTTCCTTGGAACAATTATATTGCACTGCTGTTAAGGGAGACGTGTATGAAAGTACGAATAAATGTCAGTCTGTCTCCTTTTCACCTAAGGCAGATATTGACACCTTGGCTAACAATGTGGAGCATCACTATTAAGTGACACATCCTCCTGCAGGTAAGAGATTAACCCATTTTTAATATTAGGTTGTTCACAATCTGGTACATGGATGCAACTAAGTGGTTGTAAAACCCTCTACCATCTGCACAGCTGCATGAGAGGTTTGCAATTTCAGCTACCAGCGTTATCTATTTCAATACATTGTGTCACATCTAATATTAGACATACACAACCCTAATAATGTGCCATGCTTTACACACTTTACCTGTAAGAATTAGATTCCACAAGCTATACCACATCACAGATTGTGAACTTTGGTGGGGTAATCAGATCAGCATCTATTTTTTGCAGCATGTAGCAGACATATTATCACACCTTGTCATCAGTGAAGGCAGGAAACAGTTAGAGCTAAAAAAATAAAAAGTACAAAGTGTAAAGAAGTCAAAGGGAATCTCTATGTAAAATTAATGTAAAATATAGTCTTCTTGACCTGCCCCTTAGATTAGTTTTTAAGTGTCTCTTGAAAATCTCATGCCCCCCACAGGCTTTTTTCTTCGTGCTAACAGAACTAGTGCTAAAAGAGCTGGTGCTAACAAAGCTAGTGACCGCCAGCTGGAAGAACAATAGAACAAGAAGGTTTAGAAAACCACGCCCACATTTTTTGCTCTTTGGCCCGCTGATTTTTAAGAGAAAGGGCAAGCCCTGCGGCGAGCGCAGTGCATGCCGGGTTCAGTCTGAAAGCCCCATAAACGGAACAGCTGCTGGTATAATCAGGGAGAAATGGGTCTGTGTTGGGATTGGGTTACTTTCTGTTTAGTTGGTATATTTAATTGGGTTGGTACTGACAGGGGTTGTCGGTCCACAGTTGCCTTTTCCATTGCCTTTGTTTGTTGTTTTTATGAATAATAAAGAAAACCCTGAGTAAAATGGACACCTGGCTCTTTGGCAGAAATGCATCGTGATGCGACACATTTGGGGTTTAGCAGCAGCCATTTTACTTGTCATCTCCAGTGTATTATCTTATTACTAAACTGATATATGGTCCTGGTATTCAGTGTTGGCACACAAAGCGGCCTTTCAGAGTTTTGTCCTAGGCTTTTAGTATATAAAAGTAGAGATAAAGTAGTGATAAAAGGTGTACAAAGGGTTCCACAGAATCCCCAATTCACCTGACATGCATGCTTTTGGACCGTGGGAGGAAGCGAATACCCCAGTGGACACCCACACCACCATGAAGGAAATATGCTAACCCCACATACACAAGGCCAGGACCTAGATTCAGACCCCAACCCTGGAGGTGCCAGGCAAAAGCACCACCACGAGGTCAATCAAATTTCAAATTGTACGTTGCATCTGTTCACAAAACAAACGTACACAAGATGAGATTAAGTATATCCAATAATATGCTGGTAACATTCAAAAATAAGCCTAAAACTATAACTAGTCATAATCTTCCTTATAATGAAAGGACCCATAGTCATTGTACCATTTTCTGCCGATTAATGTGCAATTCCTTATCTCGAGAACAGACCGTTAAGGAAAATATGAATGGAAAAAAATGGAAGCTGAAGTAAAGGGATAATGGAATAGGCTAGTGTAAAAAGTGAAGTCTTAAAGTGTCTTAAAGTGAAGTGGATTGGGGCAGAGCAAGAGGAAGGGCATTCCAGGTTTTGGGGCCAGCCACACTAAAACACACTATCACCCATCGACCACAGACAAGCAGAGGGAATGGACAAAAGGTGAACATCTGATGAACGCAGGTTGCGGCTCGGTTCATAAGGTTTAAGCAGATTTGATAGATAGGATGGGGCCAGATCATGTAGGGATTTGTAGACCAGA